>CAJHNH020000477.1:145477-195272 GCA_905116865.2 Candidula unifasciata
TAAAAAATTAAAAAATTTTATTAATGAAAACCAGGTAAAAAAAAATAACTAAAAATTAACAGTGACACACAGCACAAAAACAAATTTAAAAGAATTTTAACTAAAAATTAAAAACAGTGACAACACACCTGTAAATTTAAAAAAAAACTATAGGTGACAGTAAACACACACTGGAAAAATTATAACTATGGTTTTTTGACAGTGAAAAACCCCACACTGTAAAATTAAATTTTTAGTGTGAGTAACAAAACACACCACGAAAATTAAAAACTTAGTGCCCCCCCAGTGACAACACACTGTGAAATTAAAATTTATAGTGTGACATAACACCCACACGGAAAAATTTAACTATATTTTTGTGGGACACCACACCAAACGGGTAAATTTTTATATATAAAATTTAACAGTAAAAAAAATTTAATAAAAAACAGTGACACACACCCCCCCGGAAAAAAATTAAACTTTTTGTGCCAGTAAACAACCCCAACTTTTAAAATTAAACTATAGTGTGACAGGACACACACACCGTAAAAATTATAACTATAGTGTGACAGTGACACACACAACGGGGTTATAAACTATAGTGGCGTAGCAGTGACACACACACGGTGAAAATTATAACTTATAGTGTGACAGTGACACACAGACACACAAACTGTGAAATTATAATATATAATAATACAGTAATAATAATTATAACAGTGACACACACACTGTAAATTACAACTATAGCGTGACCGGTACCACACACACATACACACACTGTAAAATTATAATATAGTGTGACCAGTGACACACACACTGTAAAATAAAATTATAATTATAGTGTGACAATGACACACATACACTGTAAATTACAATTACAGTGTGTCATAAGTGAAAAATATATCCAGAAACCATGAGTTCTTAACCCTTTGGCTCGGTACTATGGATATCGCAACCCTTCGGCCGCTGGATTCCAGTATAGGTACGATTAAATCTGGAGTTTTCTGCCTACACCTGGGCGTGAAACCCGCACCACAAGGAGTTCCTCACCCGGTCACTCGTTGAAGTCAGGTTTAGCCAACTACACTAGCGAGCCAGGCCTGAAAACTGTGAATAAAACAAATCAGACCATTGTTATTTCTGAATGGATGAAAAACAAACAATGTCACAGATCATTACTGTACACAAATACAACTTTAACTCTTGAGAGTGTCTATGCCACATTTGACATTTCTGCACATGTGTAGTGTTATTTATACCACACAAACGTATCCAGAATGACTAAATGACTGTGTACGTGTATGTACTGTGTGGTCACCTGCTCTCATCTGGGTGTACGTAGCGCACTGTATCATTGGGGATGTACACCATGGATGTGTCTTCAATCTTGTAAATTGTGTGTGGACCAATCATTGCCGCTTTCTTTCTTTTTGTGATCAGAATCATGTAGTATCCCTCCAGGAAGCGAACAAAACCTGCATAAGAGAAGTCAATGTGGGATTATTTCCATACATGAGACAGTTAATGTAGGATTATTTCCATACATAAGACAGTTAATGTGGAATTATTTCCATACATGAGACAGTTAATGAGGGATTATTTCCACACATGAGACAATTAATGTATGTTTACTTCCATACATGAGACAGTTAATGTGGGATTATTTCCACACATGAGACAGTTAATGTGAAATTATTTCCATACATGAGACAGTTAATGTGGAATTTTTTCCACACATGAGACAGTCAATGTGGGATTATTTCCATACATAGGACAGTTAATGTGGGATTATTTCCACACATGAGACAGTAAACATGGATTATTTCCACACATGAGACAGTCAACATGTCATTATTTCCACACATGAGACAGTCAATGTTGGATTATTTCCACACATGAGAAAGTCATCAAGGGATTACTTCTGCACATAAGATAGTCAATGTGGGATTATAAGCATACAAGAAAAAATCAACATAGGATTTTTGCCAGACATGAAACAGTTCAAATGGAATTATTTCCACCCATCAGACAATCAACAATGGATTATTTGCACACATAAGACAGTAAACACAGGATTATTTCCACACATGAGACAATCAAGACTGGATTATTTTCAGAGATAAAACAGCTAACACTGAATTATTTCCACGCATGAGACAGCCAACACTGATTATTTTCCCGAGATGAGACAAACATAATTGTTTCCACATATGAGACAGTCAACACAGGATTATTTCCACACATAAGACAGTCATCACAGAATTATTTCCAAACATAAAACAGTTGACACTGGATTATTTCCACACATGAGACAGCCAACACTGGATTATTTCCAGACATGAGACAGTCAGCACTTGATTATTTCCAGATATAAAATATTCAACATAGGATTATTTCCAGATATAAGATAATCAACAATGGATTATTTCTACAGGTGAGTCAGTCAACAGTTAAGATTCAGTATAAACTAGAGTCAGATAGCCAGCAAGAACAGCACAAATCTTGCCTGCAATACCAAATGCTGAGATGTTTTTGGACAAGCCACTGGAATTGTTACTTTGCTTCTTGAAGGTATTGCCTCCATCCACCATGGACAGGACACTGTGAATCTCACTGCGGCTGTACTCAATCTAGAAACATGGTACAAGTCAATCAGGATAGGAATCTCATGTAGGCTGTACTCAATCTACAACTATGGCACAAGTCAATCAAGGTTGGAATCTTTCTGAAGCTGTACTTAATCCACAATCATAGTACAAGTCAATCAGGATGGGAATCTCACTGAGGCTGTACTCATCTAAAAACATGGTACAAATAGATCAGGAAGGGAATCTCACTGAGGCTGTACTCAATCTAGAAACATGGTACAAATCGATCAGGATGGGAAACTCATTGCGGCTGTACTCGGTCTACAAACATGCTACAAGTCAATCAGGATGGGAATCTCACTGAGGCTGTACTTAATCTATAAACACAGTGAAAGTCAATCAGGATAGGAATCTCACTGAGGCTGTAATAAATCTATAAACTCTGAAAGTCGATCAGATACGAATGCCTGTGAGGCAAGACTAGAGTTGCTCAGTGGCGACATACGTTGCCTACAGTCAAGACTAGAGTACACAGTGATGTCATATATTGTCTACAGTCAAGACTAGAGTCTACACTGAAATCAATTGTTGTCTAAAGTCAAGAACAGTGTCTGTACTGATGTCATATGTTGTTTATAGTCAAGAACAGAGCACACACTGATGTTATATGTTGTTTATAGTCAAGAACAGAGCACACACTGATGTTATATGTTGTTTACAGTCAAGACTAGAGTCTGCACTGATGTCATATGTTGTCTACAGTCAAGACTAGAGTCTGCACTGAGGTCACATGTTGTCTACACTTAAGACTAGAGTCTGCACAGAAGTCTAATGTTGTTTGCAGTTAGTGTGAGTGACCCCTGTGTCTGTGACAGAACACACAGAAAAATGATCAAAACAATCAACAACACATGACAGACAAACTTCCTCACCTTGTCATCATGAATATGAAGCTCTTTAGGTTCTGTCCTGTCAATCTTCAACACTCGGAAACGGCTCTCAGATTTGTTGGAGCCCACAACATAGTAGCGCTGTGGAAGAGAACCAGGCCTCACATCAGCCCTACTGTGCTGTATTAAACAACTTCAAGGTACCATCAGGTCAACACATCAACTTTCATGCTCACACGCTGAGGCCAAAACTTACTATCTTCATCACCAGCCTACCCAACTCATAGATGAAACCGTCCCTTGGGTGCACCTTTCTACGGCAGTCCTTTATTACAGCCAACTTTCTGTCACAGCAGGGACTGTATCTGATCTGACTGAGCCATTTGAATTTACTGTCCCCTTCTTGGAGCCAGTAATACTGACCTTGTGTGCATAGGGAATTCCCTGTGTCAGTGTCTTACACATTTATGGTCATTCGGCATGATTCTTCCCTTATCTCACTCTCTCCCTCTCCCGATATATATATATATATATATATATATATATATATATATATATATATATATATATATATATATATATATATATACTTATATAAATATGTAGTCATGTGTGCTGCACCAGCAAGCAAGCGGGTGGCAGGTAATGAGTGTGTGTGTGTGTGTGTGTGG
Organism: Candidula unifasciata; assembly: GCA_905116865.2. Classification (NCBI taxonomy): domain Eukaryota; kingdom Metazoa; phylum Mollusca; class Gastropoda; order Stylommatophora; family Geomitridae; genus Candidula; species Candidula unifasciata. Next base: position 149,612 of record CAJHNH020000477.1, read on the forward strand.
GTGTGAACTACTGCGCGTTTGAGTATGCGTGCTGAATTTTAGTAATACAGTGAGATAGTATTTTGGCTATGGGACACCAGTAGCACACATATATCTTTGTGTAGGGAGTCGGCAGTCCAAAACCCAAGTTCAAGGTGTCTCCTTCGTGCCAAAGAACTGCATGGCTGTTGGGTGAACAGTCGTTAACGAAGGCAGTCAGGTCGTTGTTGGGGCGATGCTTGCTGGTGGATGTAATGTCCTAAATTCCTTCCCCAGCTAATAGTAGGGTGCTGCTGGGGTGACAGTTTATTAACCCTCACATAATGCTTCAGGTCCAAATGAACACTAGGCACTGCCACTGTTTTGAGCCGAGGCAAAATTTTTTTGCTTCTGCCAGACTGTAGCCGTTGCTTTTTTGCTCCATTTGTAGACTGGAAGTATATAGTTTCGTTACCCAGCTTCTGAGTTGAGTGCATGGCGTGACACTGTGAGCTGCGGATTTCATTCAAATGTTTTTCGACTGACCAACGTGGTGCTGTGATTTGTAGATTCAGAAAATGGCGCGATGCCAGTTGTCGCAATATTAGTGGGGCCATTATTTGATTAAAATTAATCGTGTGTGCAACTGCTGATCTTTTGGTGACTTCTGCTACCATCAATGATGAACTTCATTTCTAACGTTAGACTGTTTGTGTTAGCACTTCGGATGGCTACCATATGCTTTTAATGCGAGTGTATGCTAGATTTGCTGAGAAAGCAGTTTGTCAGTCTTTCCACAAGGGACTGTGATAAACATTCTGTGTGTTTTTCGTTGGCACAGGAGCGGAGCAAAGATGGGGTGACCTCTTTGCTATGAAGCTGAAATTAAAATTACCAGATTACCAGATAGATGGTCTGTCTCCCTCAGCTAATGTAATAAGGCTTGGACATATTATGAAGCACACACAAAAAGTCAATCTGTTCCACCAAAATATGCAAATCAGTAGAAAATGTATTAGTGGGCAGATGATGGTTATTGTATCACAGTGACAATAATAAACATTTTTAAAGCAATTTACAGAGTGTGCAGTGCCGACAGATGATGGTTATTGTATCCCAGTGACAAAAATAAGTATTATTAAAGCAATTTACAGAGTGTGCAGTGCCGACAAATGATGGTTATTGTATCACAGTGACAATAATAAGCATTATTAAAGCAATTTACAGTGTGCAGTGCCGACAGATGATGGTTATGATACCCCTCCCCCCCTCCTTATACATAGGAGAAGTAGACAGTCCCCAAACAAGCACTAACAGTCGACACCCAAACTAGCACTGAAACAAATTGACTAAGGAAAAGAGTGTGTCCAAGAGATACACTCAGATGAACGAAGAAAGACTGATTCGACTGCCAGCCCTATGTGTGCCAAGTCTGTGACCTTTGATAATAAATAAAGTCCATTGTGTCAAAAGCTGGCCCTGTACAACAAAGAGTGCTCATCCTACTGACTGATGTGTAACATAATGCTCCAAACGGTTACTCACCATCCTACTGACTGATGTGTAACATAATGCTCCAAACGGTTACTCACCATCCTACTGACTGATGTGTAACATAATGCTCTAAACGGTTACTCACCATCCTACTGACTGATGTGTAACATAATGCTCCAAACGGTTCATCACCACCCTACTGACTGATGTGTAACATAATGCTCCAAACAGTTCATCACCATCCTACTGACTGATGTGTAACATATTGCTCCAAACGGTTACTAACCATCCTACTGACTGATGTGTAACATAATGCTCCAAACGGTTCATCACCATCCTACTTACTGATGTGTAACATAATGCTCCAAACAGTTCATCACCATCCTACTGACTGATGTGTAACATAATGCTCCAAACAGTTACTCACCATCCTACTAACTGATGTGTAACATAATGCTCCAAACAGTTCATCACCATCCTACTGACTGATGTGTAACATAATGCTCCAAACAGTTACTCACCATCCTACTAACTGATGTGTAACATAATGCTCCAAACGGTTACTCACCAGCCTACTGACTGATGTGTAACATAATGCTCCAAACGGTTACTCACCATCCTACTGACTGATGTGTAACATAATGCTCCAAACGGTTCATCACCATCCTACTGACTGATGTGTAACATAATGCTCCAAACAGTTCATCACCATCCTACTGACTGATGTGTAACATAATGCTCCAAACGGTTACTCACCATCCTACTGACTGATGTGTAACATAATGCTCCAAACGGTTACTCACCATCCTACTGACTGATGTGTAACTTAATGCTCCAAACGGTTACTCACCATCCTACTCGACGACTAAAAGAACAGTGCCTGACAAAACGTGTCCAGAATATTGATTTAAATAGGCCTATTCCCAACATACAAGGCGTTGCGAGTCTGACTCGCAATTCAACGTATCGCGATCAAAACCCACTGAGGGCTGCTTGGATTTTTATCATGGTATGGGACGTCGCAGGTCGACCCAGCCTCAAATGGGTACCAGGATGGGCTGTCCTGGGAAAGTAAAAACAACCGGTGTAATGCTGACTACATAACCCACCGAGTGCCGATTGGTCTGTAAAAATATGGGTGCTCTTCCCATATGCCTGATGCACCTAAGGGTGTGTAAATGGATCTTTACTTTTTACTTTTACTTATTCCCAACAGATGGTAGATAAAATAACAATGATGTATGTAAACGGATGATCTTATTACAATACTGATATTAATTAAGCAGTATTAGTATTAATATCAGAGATAACCAAGGCAAACTGCTTACCATAGAACACAAACAAAATATGCAGTGAACTAAACACTTCTCTAACCTCTTGAATAGATCTGATCCTGAATATTCCCCAGATATTCAACCAGCCTCTCAGGACATTGACATTATTACTGAACCACCAAGCAAACAAGAAATCCTTAAAGCTATCCACACTTTAAAGAACAACAAAGCACCAGGCAAAGACGAACTGCCAGCAGAACTTCTCAAAGTAGATCCCAACACAACTGCTAGCATTCTAAAACCAATATTTAAGGATATTTGGGAACAGGAAGTGTTGCCTGATGACTGGACTAAAGAAACAATAGTCCAAATCCCCAAAAAAGGAGATTTAACAGACTGCAATAATTTAAGGGAAATTACTCTACTCTCAGTACAGAGCAAAATATTTTGTAAATCATCATAATGCGGCTGGAAAAAGGAGTGGATAAATGCCTACGAGTGGAACAAGCGGGATTCAGAAAGGGCAGAGTAACAGCTGAGCACATCTTTACCCTATGTAACATTTTAGAACAATGCAATGAATGGCAGAGAAGTATATATATTAAATTTTACGATATTATGGAATTCCATAAAAAAACAGTCAACATAATTGCTCTCTTCTATAAAGACTTTTCCTGCAGTATAAAAAAATTACAAAACATCTCTCCCAGTAAAGAGAGGTGTAAGACAGGGATGTGTTATGTCATCTCTCCTCTTCAACCTTGTGATTGATTGGATACTAAAGAACACAGTAGACAGGACATTGAGAGGCATACAATGGACTCCATTCACCGTACTTGAGGACCTTGATTTTGCAGATGATATAGCACTCCTATCACATAAACATGAACATATACAAGAAAAAAGTAACAGACTACACAGCACAGCAGAAATGGTGGGACTGAGAATAAATACAAAGAAAACTAAGATCATGACAGACAGTCCAAACCAACAACCTGTGATCATAAATAGCCAAAAACTTGAAAATGTAGAACATTTCACATATCTTGGCAGTGTGGTGTCCCTGCCGGGAGAGACCAAAGAGGACATACAGTCACGTCTGAACAAAGCTAGAGCTGCTTTTGGAAGGATGAGGCAAATCTGGAAATCCAAAAGTAACTGCAGAGGAACGAAACTCCGACTGTACAAGAGCATCATTTTGCCAGTTCTTCTTTATGGAGCAGAATGCTGGAGAATGACCAAAAAGGATGCACACAAGCTGTCTACCTTCCACCACACATGTCTACGTAGAATTATCAAAATTTTCTGGCCAGATACAATCTCAAACACTAAACTACTTCAAGTCACAAACCTTTACACAATATGATAACCAAGAGAAGATGGAAATGGCTAGGCCACATTATGAGAATGAATCCTGATATACCTGCCAAAACAGCTCTCATGTGGACACCAGAGGGAAAGGGAAAACAGGGGCGCCCAAAAACAACATGGAGATGAAAGATGGAAAGTGACCTGAGTGCGGCATCTTTGACATGGAAAACTGCACTGAAGATTGCACAGGACAGGAAAGCATGGAAAGTCCTCTCTGAAGCCTCATGTGCCACTAGGCACAACGAGAACTGATGATGATGATTAGTATTAATAAGGTAAGTTAGGTCCTTTGTTCACGCCTTTAGGCGTATTGAGAATACAGGGCTAGACCCATAATTTCATGGACTAATTGGCAATTGGTGGGTTATGTGGTCAGCATCACACCGGTCGCCTTTACTTCCCAGTATCAGTAAATAATAAATATTAACTATGTCAGAGTAGGTTGAGTCAGTAGGAATGTAGGACTGATTAACTTAATCCGAGTTGAAGTAAGTAACAACCACAACGGGTATCGGGCCTCATTAATTTAATCATTGAGAGTTTTTTTAATATAGTCGCTACCCGCTGTCCTGGTCGCCTCAACAGAGTCGCTGTATGTGTATCGACTGACGGCTTACCCTGGCAGATTACAGCAAAAGATGACTACAAAACGTGAAGATTACCGATTTCGTTTCGTACAAGACCAGTTTCTGAGTCCATGTAATGATCGGGACCTGGTCCATGTTGACAAGAACAACAACGACAACGGCGGAGCGAGGAGCCAGCAGTCAGACACCAGCCATCATCATCAGGTTTCACGACCAGTGTTGCCACTTTTCTTTGACAAAAAATATTCAAAACGGTGTCAAAAAATATCTAAAAAGATCTAAATCTGCGTGGAAAAGATCTAGAAAAAACATCCAAATTGAAAAAGTCAAAAATTACATAATCAAAGCAATGTTTCCCCGTTGTAAATTTGAACAAAGAAGACACAAACAATAGACTGCACAATTTATTGCCTGGCATATTTCGCTGTATCTCATCAGGTGCATACTTAAGTAACAATTAATTAAAATGAAGCAAATAGCTGAATCCTAGAAACTGAAACACAAATTCGAGTAGATTTCAAACTGTTTCACCAAGGTAAACGTAGGGCAACGACCATTTCCTTTTGCCTACAAAGTTCCGGTTTCAATCTGCCAATCGCTGAAGCTTCCGCGTATCGAAGTAATCTACGGTTAGCCGAACTGTAAATAATTCGGAATGCATCATCCCTGTTAATGATGTGCCCGGAATTTAGAATATGGCACGCAATTGCTGATGATGGATTATTTCGACAAGTACCTGATTCGTTGTTGTTGAGGTGTTAGTGTTCTGCATTGCTTTTACCAACCATAGTGGAATATGTTCAGCAACCCGTTGTTCCAGTCGTCGATCAGTTCTGCCCACATATGCAGCGTTACAGGTGCATTTAAATTGGTATATACAGTTAGATCTGGCGTACGTCGACACTGGTTCTTTTACTGGGTGGTGTAGGAATCCTGGTGGTTTTAAATCTCATAACAGGCATGGCTGCGTAAAAGGTTTGACGGACTGCTGTTTTGAGTCGGTCATATATACGTTGCATGACGTCGTCTCCCCGAAACGTTAGATGTATATAGGCTAGTTTTTTTTGGCACCGACATTTCTAAGGTAACTGGTTTAGGCGGCTGGCAATGGCACTTAATAAAGCCACCTGGATATCCATTAGAAAGCAGTGTTTGTTTAATCGTATCAAACTCAGCTTGTAGCGTGTCGATGGAACAAATCTTCCTAGCACGGTGGAATAATGTCCTCACTAGACCACGTTTGTATTGCAAAGGTGCAAAACTGTTGAAATGGATGTATTGGCCCGTCCAAGTGTCTTTACGAAAAACTGACCTTTCAATAGTACCATCATCTCTACGTCTGATTAAAATGTCTAAAAAGGGCCAAAGTGTTACTACTTTCATGTTGTAGGGACACAGTGATGTTTTTTTGTGCATTTGATTCATTTTGGTGTGAAACGACTCTGCCTGTTGTTTGTTAGTGGCGATGATAAATATGTCATCAACGTAACGTCGGTAAAATACTAAACTATCAATATCCAAAGACATCTGTTCCTCCAAGTGTGCCATAAAGATGTCCGCTAAAATAGGGCCTAGAGGGCTTCCCATGGCCCACACCATCAATCTGGCGGGTAAGACTGCTTTAGAAAACTGAAATTGATGTTCGAAGTGCACAACATTAAAAGTTCCTCAAGTTTTGAAATAGGTAAACCTACCTGCAGATGTTTATTTTCTATACGGTCACATATAATTTTCACGGTTTCTTCCAAGGGCACGTTTGTAAATAGTGATGTTACATCCATTGATGCCATGTATTTTTGATTTACATTCATTGTGTCCAGTATTTCTGCCAGTTCAAATGAATCTTTGAGTATTTTGGGCTCAAATGATTGTCGTACTGGTTTTAGTAATTCCGCTAGCCATTTAGCTAAACCATGTTGAGCTGAGTTTATCATTGACAGGATGGGCCTAAGGGGCATTCCAGGTTTGTGTACTTTTGGAAGACCATACAACTGCGGTATTAGTGAGCCACACGGTGTGAGCATCTTAGCGGTAGCTTCGCTGATGAATTTTCCTGCCAAGAGTGATTTGATTACTTTCTTCATTTTCGCTTCCATGTTATTAACGTAATTTACTTTGGAATCCAGCAGAAATTTTGATTGATCAGATAATATTTCTTCCATTTTGGTTTGATAGTTTGACTTGTCCATCAGAACTACACCATTTCCTTTGTCTGGTTTCAGTATTATTAATTGTTCGTTGGCTTTTAATGTTTTCAGAGCAATAATATGCTCTTTAGATAATGGACACTTTTGCTTAGACTGGGATGTGCGGTACTGATGTTCCAAATCCACCAATCTAGCTTTTAACCAACCAACCGAATCGGTAGACGACGGGGTCAATGTCGACAGCTGATCAAAGAACATTTCAAATTGAGCTTGTGACTCGATGGGGTTGATTTGTTTAGGTTTTACGCAGAACTTTAATCCGTAAGCAAGAGCTTCAGTTTGTAGTTTACTGAGTGTAAACGAAGACAGATTAATCACATGTTTTCTCAGCATTGTCAAGCACAGAAGTGGTAATCTTTTCCGAACTCAATGACTTCTTTAAACGTGTAGTTTCTTGAATTTTCACTTTACCCAATGTTTCAATACAAAACTTTGTGAACTTTAAATAACAATACAAAGTCAGATCGTTAGTAATACTGTAGGCCGAACTGTGAATTCGCCTTAGATTGATCAATTTCGATTGGATTTCTTCTATGTAATTTTTCGTCATTCGCCTCAAATTTCGTACCGTTGGGCAGATTTTCTCAGCTCTCAGCGATCTAAGATAACGGTGAGGAAATATTCCAGATGTAAGGCATTCTCCAAGAAACCGTAACCGACAATCCTGTACTGCGATTTTTGCATTTCAGTTTAAATAATCCATCCAGTCGCTTCACAGTTGATTGTGGGAGGCGACGTTTCAAATAATCAAAGCAATGTTTCCCCGTTGTAAATTTGAACAAAGAAGACACAAACAATAGACTGCACAATTTATTGCCTGGCATATTTCGCTGTATCTCATCAGGTGCATACTTCAGTAACAATTAATTAAAATGAAGCAAATAGCTGAATCCTAGAAACTGAAACACAAATTCGAGTAGATTTCAAACTGTTTCACCAAGGTAAACGTAGGGCAACGACCATTTCCTTTTGCCTACAAAGTTCCGGTTTCAATCTGCCAATCGCTGAAGCTTCCGCGTATCGAAGTAATCTACGGTTAGCCGAACTGTAAATAATTCGGAATGCATCATCCCTGTTAATGATGTGCCCGGAATTTAGAATATGGCACGCAATTGCTGATGATGGATTATTTCGACAAGTTACCTGATTCGTTGTTGTTGAGGTGTTAGTGTTCTGCATTGCTTTTACCAACCATAGTGGAATATGTTCAGCAACCCGTTGTTCCAGTCGTCGATCAGTTCTGCCCACATATGCAGCGTTACAGGTGCATTTAAATTGGTATATACAGTTAGATCTGGCGTACGTCGACACTGGTTCTTTTACTGGTGGTGTAGGAATCCTGGTGGTTTTAAATCTCATAACAGGCATGGCTGCGTAAAAGGTTTGACGGACTGCTGTTTTGAGTCGGTCATATATACGTTGCATGACGTCGTCTCCCCGAAACGTTAGATGTATATAGGCTAGTTTTTTTTGGCACCGACATTTCTAAGGTAACTGGTTTAGGCGGCTGGCAATGGCACTTAATAAAGCCACCTGGATATCCATTAGAAAGCAGTGTTTGTTTAATCGTATCAAACTCAGCTTGTAGCGTGTCGATGGAACAAATCTTCCTAGCACGGTGGAATAATGTCCTCACTAGACCACGTTTGTATTGCAAAGGTGCAAAACTGTTGAAATGGATGTATTGGCCCGTCCAAGTGTCTTTACGAAAAAACTGACCTTTCAATAGTACCATCATCTCTACGTCTGATTAAAATGTCTAAAAAGGCCAAAGTGTTACTACTTTCATGTTGTAGGGACACAGTGATGTTTTTGTGCATTTGATTCATTTTGGTGTGAAACGACTCTGCCTGTTGTTTGTTAGTGGCGATGATAAATATGTCATCAACGTAACGTCGGTAAAATACTAAACTATCAATATCCAAAGACATCTGTTCCTCCAAGTGTGCCATAAAGATGTCCGCTAAAATAGGGCCTAGAGGGCTTCCCATGGCCACACCATCAATCTGGCGGTAAGACTGCTTTAGAAAACTGAAATTGATGTTCGAAGTGCACAACATTAAAAGTTCCTCAAGTTTTGAAATAGGTAAACCTACCTGCAGATGTTTATTTTCTATACGGTCACATATAATTTTCACGGTTTCTTCCAAGGGCACGTTTGTAAATAGTGATGTTACATCCATTGATGCCATGTATTTTTGATTTACATTCATTGTGTCCAGTATTTCTGCCAGTTCAAATGAATCTTTGAGTATTTTGGGCTCAAATGATTGTCGTACTGGTTTTAGTAATTCCGCTAGCCATTTAGCTAAACCATGTTGAGCTGAGTTTATCATTGACAGGATGGGCCTAAGGGGCATTCCAGGTTTGTGTACTTTTGGAAGACCATACAACTGCGGTATTAGTGAGCCACACGGTGTGAGCATCTTAGCGGTAGCTTCGCTGATGAATTTTCCTGCCAAGAGTGATTTGATTACTTTCTTCATTTTCGCTTCCATGTTATTAACGTAATTTACTTTGGAATCCAGCAGAAATTTTGATTGATCAGATAATATTTCTTCCATTTTGGTTTGATAGTTTGACTTGTCCATCAGAACTACACCATTTCCTTTGTCTGGTTTCAGTATTATTAATTGTTCGTTGGCTTTTAATGTTTTCAGAGCAATAATATGCTCTTTAGATAATGGACACTTTTGCTTAGACTGGGATGTGCGGTACTGATGTTCCAAATCCACCAATCTAGCTTTTAACCAACCCAACCGAATCGGTAGACGACGGGGTCAATGTCGACAGCTGATCAAAGAACATTTCAAATTGAGCTTGTGACTCGATGGGGGTTGATTTGTTTAGGTTTTACGCAGAACTTTAATCCGTAAGCAAGAGCTTCAGTTTGTAGTTTGCTGAGTGTAAACGAAGACAGATTAATCACATGTTTCTCAGCATTGTCAAGCACAGAAGTGGTAATCTTTTCCGAACTCAATGACTTCTTTAAACGTGTAGTTTCTGAATTTTCACTTTACCAATGTTTCAATACAAAACTTTGTGAACTTTAAATAACAATACAAAGTCAGATCGTTAGTAATACTGTAGGCCGAACTGTGAATTCGCCTTAGATTGATCAATTTCGATTGGATTTCTTCTATGTAATTTTTCCGTCATTCGCCTCAAATTTCGTACCGTTGGGCAGATTTCTCAGCTCTCAGCGATCTAAGATAACGGTGAGGAAATATTCCAGATGTAAGGCATTCTCCAAGAAACCGTAACCGACAATCCTGTACTGCGATTTTGCATTTCAGTTTAAATAATCCATCCAGTCGCTTCACAGTTGATTGTGGGAGGCGACGTTTCAAATAATCAAAGCAATGTTTCCCCGTTGTAAATTTGAACAAAGAAGACACAAACAATAGACTGCACAATTTATTGCCTGGCATATTTCGCTGTATCTCATCAGGTGCATACTTCAGTAACAATAATTAAATGAAGCAAATAGCTGAATCCTAGAAACTGAAACACAAATTCGAGTAGATTTCAAACTGTTTCACCAAGGTAAACGTAGGGCAACGACCATTTCCTTTTGCCTACAAAGTTCCGGTTTCAATCTGCCAATCGCTGAATCTTCCGCGTATCGAAGTAATCTACGGTTAGCCGAACTGTAAATAATTCGGAATGCATCATCCCTGTTAATGATGTGCCCGGAATTTAGAATATGGCACGCAATTTGCTGATGATGGATTATTTCGACAAGTTACCTGATTCGTTGTTGTTGAGGTGTTAGTGTTTCTGCATTGCTTTACCAACCATAGTGGAATATGTTCAGCAACCCGTTGTTCCAGTCGTCGATCAGTTCTGCCCACATATGCAGCGTTACAGGTGCATTTAAATTGGTATATACAGTTAGATCTGGCGTACGTCGACACTGGTTCTTTTACTGGTGGTGTAGGAATCCTGGTGGTTTTAAATCTCATAACAGGCATGGCTGCGTAAAAGGTTTGACGGACTGCTGTTTTGAGTCGGTCATATATACGTTGCATGACGTCGTCTCCCCGAAAACGTTAGATGTATATAGGCTAGTTTTTTTTTGGCACCGACATTTCTAAGGTAACTGGTTTAGGCGGCTGGCAATGGCACTTAATAAAGCCACCGGGATATCCATTAGAAAGCAGTGTTTGTTTAATCGTATCAACTCAGCTTGTAGCGTGTCGATGGAACAAATCTTCCTAGCACGGTGGAATAATGTCCTCACACTAGACCCACGTTTGTATTGGCAAAGGTGCAAAATCATGTGGCCCTCGCCTTCACTGATGTTAGCCTCACAAGATCCACAGGATAAACTTAGCTTGGATAATGAAGCTTGAAGCTTCAGATCCAAAATGACCCTGGTATGCTTTAGCTGTTCAATTTCTTTATAAGTGGAACAGTAGGCTTATTTCTCCAGTCTCATCAGGCCGAATTTTAATGGCACGATAGCATTTAAGAGGTCAAATTTCATCCTGTTTTTTTAGGTTAGATTTGATATGATTCCTAGCACTGAAAACTCTTTCTACGTCAGCATTTGAATGGGGTAGTATCATGGCAGATATGGCACTTTAAAGAGCTTACAGAATGGACTGTTTGATTGATAAGGCATCTATAAATTTTCTCACTTCACCCCAAAACGCTTTAGTTTCTGTTTTGTCCATTCAGTTAACTTGATTTTGGTTAACTGATATTCTGCTTCCGCGACACTATTATCAGTAGACCCTAAAAATTTCATAACTTTACAATATTTAGGTATGACCTTTATTGGCTGAAGTATGTTGCTCACAGAAAAAAAGTAAAATATTTTTCAAAACATCTAGATTTTCAGGAAGTCTCTGCTTCAATTGCTTCAATAATGAGAAAAGGAAATCTTTACAGCGCTTTCTTAAGTTGTTCTCTTCATTCTCTGTTAACAGTCCTTTTGTTTTTAAATCATCAATTTTTGATTCGATTTAATATCCAAGGTGTGGCCTAGGAGCCAAATAGCTCCCTATAGTGCAAGTGAGCAAATCAGCTTTAGAAGTTGGCAACACCAGTCTTTTACCGAGTGAAATAGCAAGGTGAGATCATCAAGTAATTTAACTTTATCAACAAGTTTAGATTCAAACAGTTTATTAACTTTTTGCACTTCCATTAGAATAGGTTATAAAAAGAGAATGAATGACACATTTTTTTTCATCACTGTACATTCCATATAGTATTTCAGCTGTGTAGCACTTTTCACTTTGTCTTGTTATTTCAAAGTGTGTCTTCAACTTCAGCCATTGCTTCATAATTCTTTCAACAGCTGGTTAAATTGATAACCATCTAGTTTTGCAATCTGACAGAATTTTCGGTGGTGTGGAACCATCATTCAAGGCTGTATATAATGTATTGTATTGCTGTTGTCTGACAAATGATTTGAAAAACCAGTAAAGTGTTTCAGCAATAAGGTATTCCAGATTCCTTGGTAAATATTTAGATGAAGCACGTGATAATGCTAGCTGCAAAGAATGACGCATACATTTTATAAGTATTAACGATGGGTTAATTTCCTTCAACTTGGCATAAACGCCATTGTTTATACCAACTATCACTGAGGCATTATCAGTACCAATTACAGCCAAATTCTTCAAGCCTAACTGTTTGCTGATTAAAAGGTTTTTCAGTTCCTAAACTATACTTTCTACATCACACATTTTAAACTGAACTAGTCCAAGATTTTTTACAAATCGATCGAATGGTCACAGTTTGAAATTGCGCAGTGACAAATTAAAAACATTGCAACTGATACTTCAACTTTTGATGATTCATTAATCAGTATAGTTCTGAAAACAGATGTCAGCGGTGTAATATCTTTAAATGAAACTGCAGTTTTATGCTTTTTTAGTCTCTGCATGAGTCTTTGACTTTTGTATTTTTGCTTTAATTTCACACTTGCAGTCAAGCTTTGGTCATATCCCCAGTTTTTAATTTTGTCATCATGCAACCACTCTTTCCAACTTTTTAGCTCATACTTTACTTTTGGCATGTTGAAAGGTTTTTTCAAAGTGAAAGCCACATAAGAAGGTAAGCAATTATTTTTTTTAATCACATGAAAAAGAAACGCAAAGTCAGCACAGTGAGGATACGGTTGAAACAAAGTTAGTATGATTTATGCGCTTTTTTATTAATCAGTACCGGGGCTGCCAGATATTTGTGCGTTGACCCCAGTGAGAGTTCAAAGTTCAAGTAATGGCAGTTGTCGCAATGTACGTGCCAGACCAAAACAAAAATATTGTAGTAAATATTTTACACAGTAATTATTAAATTGACAATGAAAGAAAAAAATCTATAAAATATCTAACTCCATATGAAAAGTTTCTAGAAGAAAGTTTACGATCTAAACGCCAAAAACAGTATCTAAATGCAACGAAAAAGATCTAAATTTGGATATAAAAGATCCAAAGTGGCAACACGGGTTGCCACTATTCTTTGACAAAAAATATCCAGAACAGAGTCAAAAAATATCTAACAACATCTAAATTTGCGTGGGAAACATCTAGAAAAAACATCCAAATTGAAAGAGTCACAAATTACATAGATATTGAAATGACTTACTCTATACAATCATGTCCTCATCTTCACTGATGTCTTCCTCTCACGATCCACAGGATAAACTTAGCTTGGGTGATGAAGTTGAAGCTTCAGATCCAAAATGACTCTGGTATGCTTTAGCTGCTCCAATTTCTTTTAATACACAATCAGTGAGCTGATAAGTTGAACAGCATCTTCATACTCTCATCAAGCCAAATTTTATTGTCAAGATAGCATTTAAGAGAAGTTTCATCCTATTTCTTTGGTTAGATTAGATATAATTCATAGCACTCAAAACTTTTTTTTTACGTCCGCATTTGATTGGGGTAGTATCATGACAAACAGCACATTCAAAGAGCTTACAGAATGGACTGTTTGATGAGGCATCTTGAATTGTCTCACCTCACTTCAAAACGTTTCAGTTTTTGTTTTGTTTTGTTTGTCCATTCAACTAAGTTTATTTTGGTTAACTAATATTCTGCTTCCGCGACACTATTATCAGTAGCCCCTAAAAATTTAATAACTTTCCAAAATTTAGGTATGTCCTTTACTGGCTGAAGTATGTTGCTAATTGAAAATAGTGAAAAAAATTTCAATACATCTAGATTTTCAGGAAGTCTCTGCTTCAGTTGCTTGAATAATGAGATAAGGAAATCTTTACAGCGTTTTCTTAAGTTGTTCTCTTCATTCTCTGTTAACAGTTCTTTTGTTTTTAAATCATCAATTTTTGATTCGATTTGATATCCAAGGCATGGCTTAGGAGCCAAATAGCTAGTTGTGCAATCTGACAGAATTTTCAGTGGCGTGGAACCATCATGCAAGGCTGTATATAATGTATGTATTGCTGTTGTGATGACGGCCTTAAGCCCGACGGTACTACAACAGAAAACTGTCACCGCTCTAAGGAAAACTTTAGAGTCAGGAACATGGCATCTTAGGAGCATGTATCAGGGAAAACTTAGTATCGTTGGCAGAGAACTAGAAAGGAATAAAATAGATATACTAGGAATTTCTGAACATAGATGGACGGGTCAAGGCCATTTTGTGACTCAAGCAGGAGATACATTTGTTTATACAGGAAAGGAAAAGAGTGGTTTGAGCGAGGTGGGCTTTCCGATGACAAGAAACGTTTTTCATCACTTCTTGGATATAATCCGATCAGCGACCGAAATCTAACTGTCAGACTCAAGTCAAGGAAAAGGAACATCACAATTATTCAAGTCTATGCCCCAACATCTGCATCAAAGGAAGAGGAAATTCAAAACGTCTATGACAGTTTAGAAGAGACATTAGAAAGGGTAGAAAAAAGAGATATAATCATCATGGGGGATTTTAATGCAAAAATTAGAGGAGGTAGAATAGAGGAAGAGGAAATAGTCAGAGGCCCATTTGGCATAGGAGACAGAAACGAGAGTGGGGAGAGACTGATCGAATTCTGTATAGAAAAGAATATGTGTATTACCAACACAATATTTAAACAACACCCAAGAAGGCTCTACACCTGAACTTCACCGGATGGAAATAACAGGAACCAGCTTGTCTATAGTTTAATACAACAAAAATGAAGGTCATGTATAACATCTGCAAAGACACTCCCTGGAGCTGACTGTGACACTGATCACAAACTTCTTGTTGCAGAGTTTACAATAAACTGAAAAAAGTGTTGAAAGGGGCTAAGCCAATACGTTTTGATTTGAGTCATTTGCCAAATGATTTCAGCATTGAGGTTGGAAACAACTTGAGGCGCTAATGGCAGTGCAGGAGGATATGACACCTGATGAGTTGGCTGATGAAGCAAGAAACATCATCATCACAACAGCTCAGGACATGATTCCTAAAAACGACACAAGAAACAGATTTACATTACAGAAAAACACTTTCAAGCTGATAGAAGAAAGAAGAAATTTAAATGTATGAAAATGTGACAAGTATTCAAAAACGACTTGTGAAAGTTATGAAAAAGAACCAGAGCCTTTACTGGATGAGGTACGATCAGCAATACACAGCCTGAAGAAAGGAAAGTCACCAGTTGCGACGAAATAATACTCATTCATTCATTCAGTAGCATGTCCCTCGCGGAACCTCGCTGCCATAACAACCCTCCAGAAAACCTTCCTATCCTGAGCAAGATGTCCTGCGTCTGATACACCCATCTGGAGATCATCTGCCACATCCTGCACCCATCTTCTCCTTGGCCTTCCTCTTCCTCTCTTCCCAGGCATATACCCCTCCATTATTGTTCTCTCTAGACTTCCATGACGTTTCAAGTGACCAAAATATTTCAATTTTCTTTGTTTTATTGTCTTTACTAGCCAACCCTCTTCAATATTCAGCTCTTGAAGTATGGATGCATTTGTTCTTTTCTTTACCCAAGATATTCTTAGAACCTGTCTGTAACATTTATATTCAAATGCATTTATGCGCTGTTCCGCTTGTTTAGTAAGTGTCCAGGTCTCACAGGCGTATGTTGCAATGGGAAAGATGCATGCTCTTAAGAATCTGACCTTTGTAATTCTATCTGTACAATTCCATAATTTATTCAGTTGTTTTAGTCTTTGAAGAGCGAAATACCGGTTAGCGGGGTAGGGGTATTCCCTATCAAAGGAGAAGTAAGACGCCTCCTTTCCTCCGCTAGTCTACGGGACACCCTTGGGCAAGGTGGAGTACCCGTTTAGCCCCCCAATCAGGGTTACGTGAAGCCATGGAAGCAGGTGGTGGATGGAGTGTAAGAGCAGCCGACAGGTATTGTTGGTTATGGTCTGCACTCTGCGGCGATAGGCAGATGATCTCATCAGTAGAGACAATGGCTATGGCCACCGACTAGTATAGTCACTGCTCAGGAGGAAAGCAACGGCAAACTACCTTCTGCAAATTTTGCCAAGAATCCATAACAATCATGAAATACTACTAGCACAATTAATTCAAACAGGGGGAGAGGTCAGCGTCCGAATCTGCCATGCACTGTGCTCGAAGATCTGGAACAGTGGCATTTGGCCTAAAGCGTGGAAAAGAACAGTCTATATCCCTCTCCCAAAGAAAGGAAATCTGAAACTATGCTCCAACTACCGTACCATCGCATTAATAAGTCGTGCTAGCAAAATCCTCTTACGAATTATCATGAAAAGGATTGAACGAAAATTACAATATGAACTAGATGAAGCACACGCGGGTTTCAGACCGGGTTGAGGAACTAGGGATCACATCTTTAATATGAGAATAATTTTTGAAAAATGCAGAGAATACAACGTAGATCTTCATGCTTGTTTTTATTGATTTGTACTAGGGGGAAGAAGCCCTAAGTACCAAAATAAAAAAAAAGGGAAAATAGTAGTTCATTTAGGTGGGGGCTAGAAACAATAATATTCTAGTCCAGGCATTAGATCTTCTGTGTAGAGTCTAATAAGTCAGGTAATAATAAACTAAATTAAAAACATAAAACTGTACTAGGAAACTACTAAGCACACTAACTAGAAGTCCTAAGCTGAAGGAAACAACTGTAACTATGAATACAACGTTGAACATAATTTTATTGAACTTCACATCAGCATGGCCAAAAAGTAACGACATAAACGACCACGTGCTGAAACAAAACCTCAAACATACAGCAATTTACCATTTAACTATTCCTTGTCTAGAATACCAATGAAAATCTATTTTTAACCAACTAACCACTGAACGTACCCTTGACTGCCATCAGTCCGACCACGAACGTTACCTGTGGTCGCCATGCCCATAGACCAGCCCATTGTGCAAAGCATCAGTCTTCTTGGGTCAGGCTTCCACAGTTTGGTCCGGAAGTCGAATAGCTCGCTGCGAGACTAGACACAATCTTTTATACCCAGCGAGCCAGATTTTTACCCATCTTTCGTATACTTTATTAACTGCCAATGTTTCCCAAAAGGCCGGTTAGCATTTTTAAACCAGGATAAACCTCTCAAAGACCTTTAATCTGTTGTCTTGTAGTCTTCGTCGCTTCCACCCTACTACACGTCGGATTATTATTTTTGTTGACGTCCCGGCAACCACACAATATGTAACATCAATTGTCTAAAAATCATCCCCCAACTCCTGTTATACATCCAACAGAGTTACTGGTCATAGCCACCTGAAATAAAATTATCCCCCTGACATTATGTACTCACTAGTTGCTTGCAGTATCATTAATAACATTCACCCAAAAATAGCTGACATCGATATATGATCAAAGCATGACTCGTCCCAAGGAAACTGGATAAGGAACGTATAAGTCCCAAATAAGAAATTACAAAGATGGCAGTAGTCATGAAACATCCAGTGAACATTTGCGTTCGAGTTTCAGCTACCATCTGCAAAATCACTACAAATCCCCCCTCTACATCAATAATGGCGATATCATCGGAACACGTTAGCGTGTGCGCTTTGGTCCGAGACACCATCAGAGTAGAACAAACCCCCAATTAATCCGCTCCTCGCTAGAACAATGCGTTTAAACACATATCAAATCACTACTAAAACACAACAAGCAAAACCTAAAATAAAAATAAAAAAACATGTTACTGCAATAAAAACATAGTAATCAGTTAACATCCGGATTCTTGATCAGTTGGATTTCCTCTCCGACGTCCAGTAATTCTCCGTAGATAAGTTGTCATATTTGATACCTCAGCCGCAGGGCTTACAATGGACATTTTCGTTTACTACCTCGGCCAAAGGCCTACAAAAGACATTGTCTCGGCCGCGTGGCCTTGGAGAGACGTAACAGACTCTTGTCTCGGCCGCGTGGCCCTCGAGAGACATATCGGACATTACCTCGGCTTTGGCATAGCCTACAATTACCTCGGCTTTGGCATAGCCTACAAACGGACATTTTCGTTTACTACCTCGGCCAAAGGCCTACAATGGACATTGTCTCGGCCGCGTGGCCCTCGAGAGACATAACACACTCTTGTCTCGGCCGCGTGGCCATCAGAGACATATCGGACATTACCTCGGCCTCATGGAAGGCCTACAATTACCTCGGCTTTGAAAAAGCCTACAATGGACTGATCGGACACGTTACCACTTTTGCCAATGTCTCGGCCGCTCGGCCATCAAGAGACAATCCTCTCGTCACTGCCAACACCGCTTGGCTTCGAAGTGACATTCAACAATTACCTCGGCCGAAGCCTACAATGGACTGATTGGACACGTTACCACTTTTGCCAATGTCTCGGCCGCTCGGCCATCAAGAGACAATCCTCTCGTCACTGCCAACACCGCTTGGCTTCCAAGTGACATTCAACAATTACCTCGGCCGAAGCCTACATGAGAATGGAACGAAATTACCTCGGCCGAAGCCTACAATGTTTCAACTGGTACCAGCAATGTTAAAAAAACGTCATTGCTTAAGTGGCTCGGTCGGTGTACTTTAAACAAGGCTCCCTACTATACAAACAGACCTACAGTTAAACCTTGATGTGGAGACATAAATCAAGATAAACTGACCCCAAGTTCAGGTCGAGACGTAAACAAGTCACTCCGTGGACAATAGACAAAAACCACTCCTAGTCGACAATAGACACTGACCACTCCTAGTTAACTTAACAATAGACGCCGACTACTGCTAGTGAAAACAAAACTAACATCTGGTCACACAATAAAACTACACAGGCTGAACCTACACAAGTCCTAAACCAAATTAAAATCAAGACGCGATAATCTGAGCCGTCTAGACCTGGCTAATTAAATTACTCCACAACGCTACTCATCCGTGAACAAGATGATATAAAACCTAACTATGAACAACCCAAGTCTTCGATAACGAAACCACACACTTGGGCGAACATATTTAAAGTCTGAAACAAAAGAGCACGTGGGCGCCATAAAAACCGAATTTAAAATTAAAAAATCACTACTATTACCTGCACAAACTAGAACTCCTGGGTGAATTAAATCCTGTCACATCTAACTAAACAAATATCAACAAAAGACTGCAATATAGAAGCCCCACAAGTTGGGCGCCATTTAAAAATCAATCTAAACTATGAACTACTATTATTACTTGAACTAACTAGGCTAGACACAAATTATCTAATGGCCACCAAAATCCTTGCCAGACGACGCCATTTGTAACAGGGCCAGAAAGCCCCATAGTACTACTATTAAAAAAATGAG
Organism: Candidula unifasciata; assembly: GCA_905116865.2. Classification (NCBI taxonomy): domain Eukaryota; kingdom Metazoa; phylum Mollusca; class Gastropoda; order Stylommatophora; family Geomitridae; genus Candidula; species Candidula unifasciata. The sequence goes on from CAJHNH020000477.1 coordinate 169,208, forward strand.
GAAAGAAAATAGGAAATAGATAGATTCGTTCAGGTGGGGGCTAGAAACAATAATATTCTAGTCCAGGCATTAGATCTTCTGTGTAGAGTCTAATAAGTCAGGTAATAATAAACTAAATTAAAAACATAAAACTGTACTAGGAAACTACTAAGCACACTAACTAGAAGTCCTAAGCTGAAGGAAACAACTGTAACTATGAATACAACGTTGAACATAATTTTATTGAACTTCACATCAGCATGGCCAAAAAGTAACGACATAAACGACCACGTGCTGAAACAAAACCTCAAACATACAGCAATTTACCATTTAACTATTCCTTGTCTAGAATACCAATGAAAATCTATTTTAACCAACTAACCACTGAACGTACCCTTGACTGCCATCAGTCCGACCACGAACGTTACCTGTGGTCGCCATGCCCATAGACCAGCCCATTGTGCAAAGCATCAGTCTTCTTGGGTCAGGCTTCCACAGTTTGGTCCGGAAGTCGAATAGCTCGCTGCGAGACTAGACACAATCTTTTATACCCAGCGAGCCAGATTTTTACCCATCTTTCGTATACTTTATTAACTGCCAATGTTTCCCAAAAGGCCGGTTAGCATTTTTAAACCAGGATAAACCTCTCAAAGACCTTTAATCTGTTGTCTTGTAGTCTTCGTCGCTTCCACCCTACTACAGATTATAGCAAGGCATTTGATTGTGTCCAGCACCACAAACTGTGAACTATTATGAAAAGTATAGGGTTTCCAGCGCATTTAGTGCATTTAATTGAAAATCTTTATCAAGAACAACACGCAGCCATCAGAGCAGCTGGTGAAACATCCGATTGGTTCGAGGCGCAAAAGTGGGTGAGGCAGGGGTGCATTCTCTCACCATACCTATTCAATAGGTAGAAAAGGCAGAAAATATAATGAGAAATGTCAAAAATTACCAGACTTGTGACAGTTATGATCCGCTCAAAATTAGGTGGCAACCCTATTCCGGAACTCCGCTACGCAGATGAGACAGTCCTCCTTTCGAACAGCATAAAAGGAATAGAACATTTAAAATTGTCTGTCCAAAAGCACAGTGAAGATCAAAATATGTTTTTGAATTTAAAGAAAACGAAAATAATGTCCACAGATAAAACTGGCTGTCACCCAAAATATAACAATACATGATGAAGAAATTGAAAATGTCACATACTTTGAATATCTAGGCTCTATAATCAACAGCAATGGAGACTGTTTGACAGAAATTAAAAGGAGGATGACCATAGCAATGCACAGATTGAACAGCCTTAAAAGTCTAAGGAGATAAAAATTAGAATTTTAGGAGCATGCATCTTCCCTGTGGCTACACACGGATGTGAATCGTGGATTATCTCTCAGTCCTTAAGAAAGAAAATAGGGGCTTTTCAGCTGAAATATTATAGAAAGATTCTCAGAATATCTTGGACAAAGAAGAGGAGAAATATTGACATTTTGTACCACATTAAAGGAGTTGGACAAAGTGCAAAATCAAGCACTCAGAGTCATCACAGGAGAGATGAAATCAACCCCCATATTAGAAATGGAGAAATCTAGAAAAACACAGGCACTGAGAGAACGCAGAGATGCAAAGTTGCAAATACAAGCTAAAAAGTTCCTCAGTATGCCAGATCACCCCATGAAAAATAGATTTCAGAACCTAGCCTTGGGACGGTTAAAAAGAAGCAGCTTTATACATCAAGCAAAAAGAATATGTAGACAAACTGCTGACCTTCCAGAAATTGGTTGTCCACTTAAAAGTATTCCAGAACAAACCCCAACAAGACAGAAATGCAAACTAACAGTACAAATCCAGACAAATGTGAAAGGAATATTTGACAAGAAAGGACAAAATAGTGTACAACGTAGAATGGCCACCCTCAGTTATATTGATGAAGAATACCCACAAGAACAATGGGTCAAAGTCTATACAGATGGGTCCGCATAAAGTGCAGTTAGAATTGTGGTGCTGGAGTGTACATAGAATTCCCAGATGGTACTAGGGATAAGTCCAGCGTACCAACCGGAAAGTACTGCCATAACTATAATGCAGAAACTCTGGCTATCAAGGAAGCAACGGAGAAACTGCTAAATACCAATCTTGTCTCACAGTATTTGGTAATGCTGACAGATGCAAAGTCAGTACTTGAAGCACTCCAGTCTAGGAAACTACCAGATTTGCAAACACTGCTGACACAACTTAGCCTCCAGCGAAGAGTTGTAATGCAGTGGATACCATCACATTGTGGAGTGCCTGGAAATGAGAAAGCTGATCAACTGGCAGGAGAAGGTGCGACAAAAGTGCAGCCGGATGTACCAGTCACATACCACCAAAAGAAAAGAATCATTAAGTCAATCAGGAAACCACCAGCCCCAGCACAAGACGACTATTTTATTATGGACAGATCAGAACAAGTTATTATCCTCCGCCTCAGAACAGGGCACAACAGATTACGTAACCACATGTACACAAAATTCAAGAAAGGCGTATCAGCCACGAACACCTGTGGAAAGGTGCTCCAGACAGCAGAGCATGTACTCCAGGACTGCACCGAATTTGACACATTAAGGCAAACCTTTTGGCCAGAAAGAACAACAGTGGAACGTAAACTCTGTGGACCACTGAATGAATTAACAACAACAGTGAAATTTATACAAGAGACAAAATTGCTGATATAGACAACTTATTTCAGGCGAACGAAAGAAGAAGATTGACATCTTAAAAGATCTGAACATCAAGGAAGACTGGTTAATAAACAGCATCCTTTCTCGGAAGCTGAAATATTTTAGTCATATCAAGCGCCACGGCGGATTGGAAAAAAATATAACAGAAGGCATGGTACCAGGAAGGAAGGGCAGGGGTCGACCGACACGAAGATGGGCACAGGATATAAGTGACTTCTTGGGTATGGAAGTACATGAGATGGAAGAGCTGGCGAGAGACCGAGTTTCTTTCAGGTAAACTGATGAGAGCGGCGTTCTGCAAAGGACCTGCTACATGATTGATTGATTGCTGTTGTCTGACAAATGATTTGGAAAACCAGTTATGTGTTTCAGCAATAAGGTATTTCAAATTCCTTGGTAAACATTCAGATGAAGCATGTGATAATGCTAGCTGCAATGAATGACACATACATTTTATAAGGATTAACGATGGGATAGTTTCCTTCAACTTGGCATAAACGCTATTGTTTATACCAACCATCGCCTAGGCATTATTGGTACCAATTGCAGCACAATTCTTCTAGTCTAACTGTTTGCTGATTAAAAGTTTCTTCAGTTCCTGAACTATACTTTCTGCATCACACTTTTTCAACTGAACAAGACATGTAGAAACTACTTTGTCTGTATTGTTGCTGTAATATATAATACACACACCAAGCACTTTCAGTACAGAAATATCATTTGATTCGTCTAATAATAAACTATATTTATTTGTAGAAATATCACTGATTAAATCTTTTTCAAAGTGAGAAAATAAAGTATTTCTTAGAATATGTGTACACTTGCTGCGATGCATTTTCACATCATCCATAACTTTACAGTCAGAAATAGTGTTTTTAAACAAAACAATCAAATGGTCACAGTTTGAAATTGCACAATGACAACTTAAAAACAGTGCGACCGATCCTTCAACTTTTGATGATTCATTTATCAGTGTAGTTCTGAAAACAGATGTCAGCGGTGTAATATCTTTGAATTGAACAGCAGTTTTATGCTTTTTAGTCTCTGCATGACTCTTTAAGTCCTGTATTTTCGCTTTAATTTTCGCACTTGCAGTACTTACAACGAGCCTTGGTCATATACCCAGGAACTGCCATCCCCAAGTCTTTAATTTTGTCATCATGCAGCCACTCCGAAATATTTACTCATACTTTACTTTTGGCATGTTGAAAGTTTTTTTTTTTTCAAAGTGAAAGCCGCATATGAAGGTGAGCAATTATTTTTTTTTTAAATCACATGAAAAAGAAACGCAGTCAGCACAGTGAGGATACGGCTGAAACAAAGTTAGTATGATTTATGCAAGTAACGCAATTGTAACAATGTACGTGCCAGACCAAAAACAAAAATATTGTAGTAAAAATTTTACACGGTAATTATTAAACTGACTCTGAAAGAAAAACAAATCTATATAATGTCTAACTCCAAATGAAAACATCTAGAAAAACGTCTACCCTCTAAACGTCAAAATTACCATCTAAATGCAAGGGAAACATCTGGATATAAAACATCCAAAGTGGCAACACTGATTCGCGACGGGTCAGGTGACGGCGGTCAGGTGACTTCCAGCAGCAGACGATCTCAGAGACAAACAAACATGGCAGACTTCACACACGGATGGCGGCCCGCTGTCCTAGGATTTCTCCTCAACACTTTCCTGTCTCTAGTGCTGGCCGACACTTGCACCCGGGGCAGCTACAACTTGACAGCGCTGCATTCGTAAGTTCACACTGATTAGTTCCATATCAGATACTGCATTACAGTTATAGCTATTTGTCATCGCCTCACGGACCGCTCAACAATAAACCAAGAAGTCACTTTTCTGGACTCAACAGTTGAACACAGTTTATTTAGCTGACTAGGAAGCTTAACGGGACCCACAAAAACGAAGCACAAGTACAGCCAGTAAACCAAGAAGTCACTTATCTGGACTCAACAGTTGAACACAGTTTATTTAGCTGACTAGGAAGCCTAACGGGGCCCACAAAAACGACGCACACGTACAACGGGAGGTTTCCCTCGTTTTAGTTTTCTTGCCGTAGCTATGTCTGTGTATCATACAATGCATTCGTTCTACAACTCTTATCCTAACCCAATCACAACCCAGAAGGTGTGAAAAATGGTCTTTGAAAAAATAAGCCATCTTCTGAATAATCTCCGCAATTAACATGTGACTGAGGCCCTGCTAAGGTATATTTTCGGCCTCGAAAATTTAGGACCGTTATTCAGGAGATAGCTAAAAAATAATACAAATCAGATAAATAACTTAAATAAATAGGTACATGACAAGTAAAATAACAAATTTATACTCTGAATACTCACCAAACACTTTAAATCACTGAGCTTGCAGGAAGCGAAAAGGGAGAAACAGGCAGAGGGAGACGAGACACAAAATGTGCTTAAGACAATAAGTAGTTCCCCCTGAACTGTAAAAATCAGATACGTAAGGAAAGACAGGCTTTTATTGTGCAGGGGACAATATGTGACATATTCTCATAACACATGCAGTGGATATTTATATAATGAATTAAACAACATATAACCACCTGGATATACCGAGGCAAAGCACGTGCACAAACTTCATTCTGAATAAAACAAACGTAACATAATAATCACTCAATATATGTTTGTTTTTCTGAATGCAAAACTAGCGTGCTTTGTGAATGATACAGTACATTAACAGTCAACAAGCTCTTTGAACTGACTAGGTGCTGCTAATCTGGCTAACAGAGAGAGAGAGAGAGTTCACCTTCACTTAAAGCAACCTGCTATCAGAATCTTTGTGCGTGGATGCACATGGACATAAAAGCAAAACATGACTCAGCCAAAGAAAATAGGATAATGAACACATACGTTCAGAGTAAGAAATTACATCATTGAAACATCTTGTAAACATGAGCTTTTAAAAAAAATCAGGTCAGTAAAATCATTGCACACCTCTATTCACCTCCTGAATGGAATGATGCAGATAAAAATATACAAAGTCATTAGTGATATACAATAGGCAAAACAGCAATAGCTTGTGGCCAATGAGTCTGACCAAGAAACATCAGGACTCTTGACTGGTTGTAGTTTCTCTACAGTGTCCAATAATTCTTCCAGATCTGTCCCTGCAGCACCCTGTCTGCCTCATTCTCTTCACTTGGCTGCTGACATTAGTTCCCTGTCTACCTCATTTTCTTCACTTGCCTGCTGACATTAGTTCCCTGTCTACCTACCTTCCTTCACTTGCCTGCTGACATTAGTTCCCTGTCTGCCTACCTTCCTTCACTTGGCTGCTGACATTAGTTCCCTGTCTGCCTACCTTCCTTCACTTGGCTGCTGACATTAGTTCCCTGTCTACCTACCTTCCTTCACTTGGCTGCTGACATTAGTTCCCTGTCTGCCTACCTTCCTTCACTTGGCTGCTGACATTAGTTCCCTGTCTACCTACCTTCCTTCACGTGCCTGCTGACATTAGTTCCCTGTCTACCTACCTTCCTTCACTTGGCTGCTGACATTAGTTCCCTGTCTGCCTACCTTCCTTCACTTGGCTGCTGACATTAGTTCCCTGTCTGCCTACCTTCCTTCACTTGGCTGCTGACATTAGTTCCCTTATGCCTACCTTCCTTCACTTGCCTGCTGACATTAGTTCCCTGTTTGCCTGCCTTCCTTCACTTGGCTGCTGACATTAGTTCCCTGTCTGCCTGCCTTCCTTCACTTGCCTACTTAAATTTGTTTCCTGTCTACCTAATTTTCTTCACTTGGCTGCTGACATTAGTTCCCTATCTGCCTACCTTCCTTCACTTGCCTACTTAAATTTGTTTCCTGTCTACCTAATTTTCTTCACTTGCCTGCTGACATTAGTTCCCTCTCTGCCTACCTTCCTTTCCTTACCATCTTCTTGTTTCTTGTTTATAAATCCTGGTCACAGTTTATGTTTTGTCATCCAGTTTCAGTCCCTGGTACACTATAAGTGACAGCACAAATGCAACATTCCAGATCAGCTTATGTGACCAGCTGGCACACAACAACACACTAGGAGCCACCAACTGCCCTGATGGCACCTCCGTCTGCCTTGTGTATCCAAATGGAACAGCAGTATCTTATGGAAATTATTCTTCAAGCCCATCACTGATGAATGCTACAGAGTCAGACTCTAATGGAGAGCTGGTATTTATGCTGAAGGGTCAGCCCTGTTTAGCCGACACAGAGGAGTTTTACTCCACATTCTTTTACTTTAAATGTGGCAAGACTGTGGTAAGTTGGCGCCATACTATCATCAGATATTGTATAGACTGCTATAGACCTTCATGTCTGTCTGTTGACTTGAATAAATAACACTGCTCATCTTTGTGTCACTGAGTTCATGTCTTGTAGTTCCTTTTCACTCTGATATTTGTAGCTATCAACATGAATTTTGTCAGTAAAGATTACAGTCAGGCAGGCTACCTAACAGTGATTCCCTTTATGTTTGTAGTGTTTCAACCTGTGCGGCTTTCCGGGCCTAGTTTTAGAGGAACACGCGACTGAATATATGTTGAGTGAAATCGGATGTGTTGGGGCTGAATGCCAGACATGGATGTCACAGCCTAGCTGTAAACAACAACACAATATGCCAACCAGCCTTTTAAGGGCAAAAGTAGAATAAAAATGTCTATTAGCCAAATCTACTCTCTTAGTCCTGGGATAACGGCAGTCCTGCTGTATGTGAGGGAAGTCCTGCTGTTTGTGAAGATGTGAGGGCAGTCCTGATGTGAGGGCAGTCCTGATGTAGGTCAGATGTGAGGGCAGTCCTGATGTGAGGGCAGTCCTGATGTATGTCAAGATGTGAGGGCAGCCCTGATTTTTGTGAAGATTTGAGGGAATTCCTGATGTATGTGAAGATGTGAGGGCAGTCCTGATGTATGTGAAGATGTGAGGGCAGTCATGATGTATGTCAAGATGTTAGGGCAGCCCTGATTTTTGTGAAGATTTGAGGGAATTCCTGATGTATGTGAGGGTTTGAGGGCAGTCCTGATGTATGTGAAGATGTGAGGGCAGTCCTGATGTATGTGAAGATTTGAGGGCATTCCTGATGTACAGTGTAAGGGCAGTCCTGATGTATGTGAGGGCATTCCAGATGTATGTGAAGGTGTGAGGGCAGTCCTGATGTATGTGAAGATGTGAGGGCAGTCCTGATGTATGTGAAGAAATGTTGTTGGCAGCCCTGATATGGACATTTTTAGCAACAGATCTTGCTGGGAAAACATCTGATGTATGTATGATGGGTTTGAGGTTAGTCCTGATGTATTTGAAGATGTGAGGGCAGTCTCTAAATGTGATATATGAGAGAGTGAGAGGCAGTGAGAGAGAGTATGTGAGAGAGTGAGGGCAGTCCTGATGTATGAGAGAGAAGAGAGAGAGAGAAAGAGAGTGATGTATGTAGAAGAGTGTAAGAAAGTAGTGATACCTGATGTATTGTGCAGAGATTTGATGGTTTCAGAAAACCTGCATGTACACTTGTTCTAGGAACATGTTCAGAAGATAATTTTGGAGATATTGTGAGCTTCCATTGATGTAGGGTGAATGAAGAGAGAAGAGAGGCAGTGCTGATGACAGTGAAAGAGAGAGAGGGCAGTCCACGTGTCATCGCGCACCTGTGCACATGCACACACAGGGCAGTCCTGATTTATGTGCCTGTAAAATGTGGCCTCTACCAGTCCTGATGTATGTGAACCTTACAGTGAAATTGTTGTTGTTTCTGTAAATGGACATTGACACCCCAGGTTAGACATTAGCAGAACAGTTGTGTTGTGATCTTGCTGTACACAGACAGACATAATGGACTATTTATTGATTACTACCAGTGTTAAGCTGAGATTGAAACAATAGACTGTGTGTGTTGTGTTTCAAGGAGTATTTCTATGTCTGTTGGTTGAATACTATAGGATGCCGCTGACAGGAGACATCCGGAACTGAAGAGAGAGAGAGAGCTCATTGTTTCATCTCAGGAGTAGAGAGAGATCCTTTCCCGCCCAGAGAGAGAGAGAGCACAGTGAGAGAGGTGGGATAGATCCTCTCCTGCCCAAAGTCCTGATACTTAAACATCTGATTGCAGCAGAGATGTGATGGTTTCTTAAACTGGATTTGTGGAAGGACATAACTTGTTATAGGTACATGAATCTGTCCGAGATAATTTTGGAGATCCCATTGTGAGATCCATTGGTAAAATAAGGGCAGTATGAGAGTGAGAAAGAGAGAGAGAGAATGACAGAGAAAGAGAGAGAGGGACACACACGTGCACTCACTCGCGCACCTGTGCACATGCACACACACAAAAAGATTGCACAATTTATGTGCCTGTAAAATGTGGCCTCTACCACATCAGGGACATAACTCAGTCAACCTTACAGTGAAATTGTTGCCCATTGTTTCCCTGTAAACTTGTACAGTTAGACACCCACAGGTTGCCGACTGACATTCGCAGAAGCAGTTGTGTTGTGCATAAGTCACCCCTTGCTGTGTACACACACAGACATAATGGACTATTTATTGATTACTACCGACCACTATGGAAAGCTGAGATTGAAACAATAGGACAGTGTGATCCATCAGTCCTATACTGTAAAAATAGAGCTAAGCCATGATGATGTGAATCTCTCAGGCCACTGAATTTCATTGATCTGGTTTAAGGTTGCAGTATAGGAATCTCTCCGAGGCCACTATGGATCCCACACAAGATCTAGGACCTGAGGACAGTATTGATTTGAATCTCTCCGAGGCCACTATGGAATCCCACACAAGATCTGAGGTGTAACACCCAGCAGATGAGTGAATCTCTCCGAGGCCACTATGGAATCCCACACAAGATCCTAGGTTAATAAGGGCAGTATTGATAGTGAATCTCTCCGAGGCCACTATGGAATCCCCACAAGATCTGAGGTTAATAAGGGCAGTATTGATAGTGAATCTCTCCGGGGGCACTAGATCCCCTCTCCTAATAAGATCTGACAGCATTGATAGTGAATCTCTCCGAGGCCACTATGGAATCCCACACAAGATCCTAATCCTGCCCACTTGATAGTTGAATATTGATAGTGAATCTCTCCGAGGCCACTATGGAATCCCACACAAGATCCTAGGTTAATAAGGGCAGTATTGATAGTGAAATCTCTCCGAGGCCACTATGGAATCCCACACAAGATCCTAGGTTAATAAGGGCAGTATTGATAGTGAATCTCTCCGAGGCCACTATGGAATCCCACACAAGATCTGAGGTTAATAAGTAGTATTGATAGTGAATCTCTCCGAGGCCACTATGGAATCTCCCACACAAGATCTGAGGTTAATAAGGGCAGTATTGATAGATCTCTCCGAGGCCACTATGGAATCCCACACAAGATCTGAGGTTAATAAGGGCAGTATTGATAGTGAATCTCTCCCTGCCACTATGGCACAAGATCCTAGGTCTAATAAGGGCAGTATTGATAGTGAATCTCTCCGAGGCCACTATGGAATCCCACACAGAATCACAAGATCTGAGGTTAATAAGGACAGTATTGATAGTGAATCTCTCCGAGGCCACTATGGAATCCCTCACAAGATCCTAGGTTAATAAGGGCAGTATTGATAGTGAATCTCTCCGAGGCCACTATGGAATCCCACACAAGATCTGAGGTTAATAAGGACAGTATTGATAGTGAATCTCTCCGAGGCCACTATGGAATCCCACACAAGATCTGAGGTTAATAAGGGCAGTATTGATAGTGAATCTCTCCGGGGGCACTATGGAATCCCACACAAGATCCTAGGTTAATAAGGGCAGTATTGATAGTGAATCTCTCCGAGGCCACTATGGAATCCCACACAAGATCTGAGGTTAATAAGGACAGTATTGATAGTGAATCTCTCCGAGGCCACTATGGAATCCCTCACAAGATCCTAGGTTAATAAGGGCAGTATTGATAGTGAATCTCTCCGAGGCCACTATGGAATCCCACACAAGATCTGAGGTTAATAAGGACAGTATTGATAGTGAATCTCTCCGAGGCCACTATGGAATCCCACACAAGATCTGAGGTTAATAAGGGCAGTATTGATAGTGAATCTCTCCGAGGCCACTATGGAATCCCACACAAGATCCTAGGTTAATAAGGGCAGTATTGATAGTGAATCTCTCCGGGGGCACTATGGAATCCCACACAAGATCCTAGGTTAATAAGGACAGTATTGATAGTGAATCTCTCCGAGGCCACTATGGAATCCCACACAAGATCCTAGGTTAATAAGGGCAGTATTGATAGTGAATCTCTCCGAGGCCACTATGGAATCCCACACAAGATCCTAGGTTAATAAGGGCAGTATTGATAGTGAATCTCTCCGAGGCCACTATGGAATCCCACACAAGATCCTAGGTTAATAAGGGCAGTATTGATAGTGAATCTCTCCGAGGCCACTATGGAATCCCACACAAGATCTGAGGTTAATAAGGGCAGTATGTAAATTGTAAAGTGCAGTGCTCTTTATAAAGGAAAACTAACACATACATCTGAAGTAACCATTTGGGTGACTGTGACTGCCCATAGACTATATAATCTTCACAACAGTAACTACCATAAAAAATAGAATTCAGTGGTCTTTGCTGCTTAACAGCTGGATGGTGAAGATTTCATTGGTTGTCCTCCTGTAGATGGCAGCATTTATTACTGAATGTAACCATCAACATTGTTACCCTCCGTTCCCCCTGAAGGTTAAAGCATTATATACTGATACCCATGGTCCCTCTTCTTCTCTCCATCCTCTTTTATCTCTTCGGATGTCGTGGGAAATAGGTCCTGCTTCCTGCCTCGACCATAAACGCATTATGGTGCTGCAGAGTTTCTTTAATGTTATCTTTCCATATTGTTCTGGGTCTACCTCTTTCTCTTCTTTCCTCTTCTATGCTCTCTCTGGTAGATGAAATTATTGGATGTTGTTACCCTTAGTCCCTCCTGTGGATGAAAATATTGAATGTTGTTACCCTTAGTCCCTCCTGTGGATGAAAATAGTTGATGTTGTTACCCTTACTCCCTCCTGTGGATGAAAATATTGGATGTTGTTACCCTTAGTCCCATACTGTGTCTCTCAGACTGTGTCTCCCAGACTGTTTCTCCCAAACTGTGTCTCCCAGACTGTGTCTCACTGTAGGTGCTAATGAACAACTAGCCCTCGATGGCTGTCTACTGTCATATCTAAGAGTTGATATAACCAACATTGTATCTTTCAGGGTCACCCTTACTATATTGGAGAACTACAATGTTCAGTTCACATGGAGTGGGAGTCAAACATCTTCTGTAATAAACTGCCTGTGCCAGACAATGAGGTGCCTTGTACTATCATCAGAGATGGACACCTCATTGACCTTTCACCTCTGATAAAGACATCTGGCGGCTATCTAGTGGATGAAGAAGACCAGAATAACAGTCGAATATTGATCAATGTGTGCAGAGACATCACGCCAGGTGAGGGAGTTTTCACTGTGTTTACAGCAACAATATGATACATCTTTAACTTTAGGAGAGTTCAATCTCTGCAACTGTAGTGTATAGGACAAAGGGAGCAAGGTAGTCTGTGCAGCTGGGGATGTTTGAGACAAGGGAGGGAGGTAGTCTGTGCAGCTGTGGATGTTTGAGACAAGGGAGGGAGGTAGTCTGTGCAGCTGTGGATGTTTGAGACAAGGGAGAGATGTAGTATGTGCAGCTGTGGATGTTTGAGACAAGGGAGGGAGGTAGTCTGTGCAGCTGTGGATGTTTGAGACAAGGGAGGGAGGTAGTCTGTGCAGCTGCGGATGTTTGAGACAAGGGAGAGATGTAGTCTGTGCAGCTGTGGGTGTTTGAGACAAGGGAGAGAGGTAGTCGGTGCAGCTGTGGATGTTTGAGACAAGGGAGAGAGGTAGTCTGTGCAGCTGTGGATGTTTGAGACAAGGGAGAGAGGTAGTCTGTGCAGCTGTGGGTGTTTGAGACAATGGATAGAGGTAGTCTGTGCAGCTGTGGATGTTTGAGACAAAGGAGAGAGGTAGTCTGTGCAGCTGTGGATGTTTGAGACAAGACAAGGGAGGGAGGTAGTCTGTGCAGCTGTGGATGTTTGAGACAAGACAAGGGAGAGAGGTAGTCTGTGCAGCTGTGGATGTTTGAGACAAAGGAGAGAGGTAGTCTCTGTTGAGAGAAAGAGTATGGTAGTGGAGATTACAGTTGTGGACAGCTGAGAGAAGGAGGAAAGATGGGACATAAACTCAAAGATGATAGAAGAGTGATGTAGGTGATGCCTGATGACATAAAGCATAAAGGTTGCCAGCAACTGGTTGGAGACACAGAAATAGCACAGATATAACCTCTGGTTTACTGGTGGGTGTGGTATGGACTAAACAGGTTGATTGTAAAAATGTACACTGTCAGGATCAGTCTTTTTGCTAATGTTGGTTGTTTGTACTCTCTCTCTCACTCTGGCTGTCTGGTAATTCCTCACTGTGTTTGTATATTGAATATATAGACTGTAACTGTATATTGAATATGTAGACTGTAACAGATCCCTTTGGTACCCCTCTAGGAACTGCTACAGATGACAACACACACAACTGCCCTAGAGGATCTGGAAGCTGTAAGATCATTGGTAACACCACACTGGACTTTGGTAAGCCAGTCAAAGGATTGGAGGCTACAAGCAGCGGAGTCAGGCTTGTGTATACATCTAGAGAGAAACCAGCAGGCTGCTTGGATTTCCCTTCGACTACAATCAACTTCCGATGTCCTCAGAGAGGAGGGGTAATCTCACAGAACTCTTGACATTAGTTGACACTTTCTCCCAGTTAGTTTTTATTCCTAGTTAATCACAATAGTTTTTTTGTGTTTTTGTTTACATAAGGTGGCAGACGTTAGTTCAACAACAAAAAGTAATTTATGAACACTGTCAGACGTTAGTTTAACCACAATAATTTGTTGGGTACGTACACTGTCAGGTGTTAGTTTAACCTCAGTAGTTTGTTGTTTAAATACACCTTTGTTGTAATGCTGCTTTTCTTTCTTTCTATACGTCTCTCACTCTCTGTCTTACATCTTCTCTCCCTCCCTCTCTTTCTTCCTCCTTGTCTATGTGTGTGTGTATGTATGTGCATGTGCGTGCATGCTCATATATGTGCACATGTGTGCATGTGCCTGCACGCTTATATATGTATGTTCATTGGTATGTGTGTGTGTGTGTGTTCACACACACAAGTACATTTGTACCTGCTGCAGCATTTTCAATATATACATCATTCAAAGGTGTCCGTCTTGGTTGTCTTGTCTTGTTTGTAGAGGTAACACTGTTCCAGGATTTGAGAAAAGCATGAGAACTTTATGTTTCCTATTTTGTAGAGGTTAGACACCAGAAAAACTGTAACACTGTTCTAGGATTTGAGGAAAGCATGTGAACTTTATGTTTCCTATTTTGTAGAGGTTAGACACCAGTGTAACACTGTTCCAGGATTTGAGGAAAGCATGAGAACTTTATGTTTCCTATTTTGTAGAGGTTAGACACCAGAAACACTGTAACATTGTTCTAGAATTTGAGGAAAGCATGAGAACTTTATGTTTCCTATTTTGTAGAGGTTAGACACCAGTGTAACACTGTTCTAGGATTTGAGGAAAGCATGAGAACTTTATGTTTCCTATTTTGTAGAGGTTAGACACCAGAAACACTGTAACACTGTTCTAGGGTTTGAGGAAAGCATGAGAACTTTATGTTTCCTATTTTGTAGAGGTTAGACACCAGTGTAACACTGTTCCAGGATTTGAGGAAAGCATGAGAACTTTATATTTCCTATTTTGTAGAGGTTAGACACAGGAAACATTGTAATACTGTTCTAGGATTTGAGGAAAGCATGAGAACTTTATGTTTTCTATTTTGTAGAGGTTAGACACCAGAAACACTGTAATACTGTTCCAGGATTTGAGGAAAGCATGAGAACTTTATGTTTTCTATTTTGTAGAGGTTAGACACCAGAAACATTGTAATACTGTTCCAGGATTTGAGGAAAGCATGAGCACTTTATGTTTTCTATTTTGTAGAGGTTAGACACCAGAAACATTGTAATACTGTTCCAGGATTTGAGGAAAGCATGAGCACTTTATGTTTTCTATTTTGTAGAGGTTAGACACCAGAAACACTGTAATACTGTTCTAGGATTTGAGGAAAGCATGTGAACTTTATGTTTTCCATTTTTTACACATTGCTCTTTAATAGTGTTGGACCCAACACTTTCCAAATAGCATTGAGTTATATTCAGCTGAAATTAGAACACATGCACTTGAAATATTGATTTGAGATAACTGTTAACATGAGTAATCCTCTACTGCCCTCTTGGACCTGTCAATGCTGCCACCAACAGAGCAAGGAGCCCAGCCTGTTGTCCAGTTTCCTGGTGGCCTGTAGCGTGGAGATAGACTGGCTGACAGAGTTTGCTTGCCCAGTAGACCACATCAGCAGCAAGAGCTGCCAGCTGACCATGGAGCAGCATGATATCCATGTGGACCTGTCACCTCTGACACGACCCACTTGTAAGTCTAGCAGTTGTGTGTGCCTTCTTTCATCATGTGTCTTTTGTCAGTGCATGTTTTATGAGTTCTGACTTACCCCTTGTGTTCTTTCAGTTAGGATACAATTTATTGCATATTTGATTGCCTGACATACTTTGCTGTAAATGGTCAGATGCATGACTACAGAGTTTACATCAGGATATCGTAAATCTCAAAACATTAATTTTTCTCCCTGACAGATACAAATCACAAGGTTCGTACAACAACTTTCAAAGAATCATCTGTGTGAAGTAAAACCATAGAGTTTACCCAGCACCTGTGTCAGATGATGATGTCTTGTCTGTAGATGTGTCCCTTTCATCATCATGGTCCTGAGCAGAACTTGGCTCTCATCACAGTCTGCCTGAAAGAAATGGGACCTATTGCCATTTCTCTCACCTCTTGCACTTTCCTACCTGAGGTGTCAGTTATATCCAGAGTCTGTCATTATGCTGGTCACACACTGCCCCTCTTTCCTGGTACCATGCCTTATATATTTCAATATTTTGTTTTTCAATCCACAGTGACTTTTGATGTGGCCAAAATATTTCACTTTTTGAGATAACCTGCTGAGAATAATAACATTCTCATATGTTTAAAAAAAAAAAAAAAAAAAACACAGGCACGCACACACAAACACACACACACACACACACAGATATATATATATATATATATATATATATATATATATATATATATATATATATATATATATATATATATATATATATATATATCACATTTAACCCATTGAGACTGATCTGACTCTCATATATATTACATTTAACCCAATGAGACTGATCTGACTCTCATATATATCACATTTAACCCATTGAGACTGATCTGACTCTCATATATATTACATTTAACCCAATGAGACTGATCTGACTCTCATATATATTACATTTAACCCAATGAGACTGATCTGACTCTCATATATATTACATTTAACCCAATGAGACTGATCTGACTCTCATATATATTACGTTTAACCCAATGAGACTGATCTGACTCTCATATATATCACATTTAACCCATTGAGACTGATCTGACTCTCATATATATTACATTTAACCCAATGAGACTGATCTGACTCTCATATATATTACATTTAACCCAATGAGACTGATCTGACTCTCATATATATTACATTTAACCCAATGAGACTGATCTGACTCTCATATATATTACGTTTAACCCAATGAGACTGATCTGACTCTCATATATATAATACATTTAACCCAATGAGACTGATCTGACTCATATATATTACATTTAACCTATTGAGACTGATCTGACTCTCATATATATTACATTTAACCTATTGAGACTGATCTGACTCTCATATATATTACATTTAACCTATTGAGACATCTGACTCTCATATATATTACATTTAACCTATTGAGACTGATCAGACTTATATATATTACATTTAACCCTCTTAGACTCATCTGACTGTCATATACAATATTGAACCTATTGAGACTGATCTGTCTCATGTATATTACATTTAAGCCAATGAGACTGATCTGACTCATATATATTACATTTAACTTATTGGGACATCTCATATATATATATATATATATATATATATATATATATATATATATATATATATATATATATATATATATATATATATATATATATATATATATATATATTTAGATAGATAAAACATTAAACCCATTGAGAAGGATCAGACATTAACCCACTGAGAACTACTCTATATGTTACATTTAACCCATTGAGACTTATTTAACTCTCATATTTGTTACACTTAACCCATTTAGACTCATCTGACTCTAAAATGTATTACTTTTAAACCATTTAGACCCATCTGACTCTTACATTTTAGATTTAACCCACTGAGACTCATTTGACTCTCATATATTACATGTAACCCATTGAGACTCATCTGACTGTCATATATATGTTAGTTAGTTAGTTAGTTAGTTGGGTTATCATCATTGCACTCCGGACATGTCCATAGGTGCTCAGATCCTCCCCTCAGTATGAACCCCAAGGTCCGATGGCTAATAGTACCAGTTCTATGTTGATTAACAAGTCTTCTGGCGTGTCTGGTGTGCGTCTCGTTTTTTGCTGTACCGATCTTAACTCCCAAGTCTGCCATTCTGGCGAGTGATGTGGATTCACTGCCACCAAAGTGTCATATATATGTATAGCATTTAACCCAATGAGACTGATCTGACTTGTATGTATGTTAAATTTAACCCACTGAGACCCATCTGACTCTTATATGTACATTTAATCTATTGCGACTCTCATATATTTTATTTAACCCACTGAGACTCATCTGACACTTATGTATTACAGTGGACCCATACACTGTTAATGTGACTGATGGCCAAGATCACTACCAGTACCTCATCAATGTCTGCGACACTTTAAAGATCAATTGTGGTGCTTCCATAAAAGGACCTTCCATTTGCCAAACTAAATCTGATGATGAAACGTTCTTCCGCAGCTTGGGGGAAAACGCATACATGACACTGAGGTTTGCCATAGGTTACTTATCACTGTTTGTGCCAATTGTTGAGTGGGATCTGCTTTTTCTGTTTGTTTGATTCAACAACTTCTAGACAGCCAGAACTTGATTTCATGAGGATGTACCCTGTAGCTCCCAGAACTGATGCCTCTGGGCATCTTGAGAGGCTTGCAGCTACACTTCACACAACTCTTGTATGGTGCAATGATCAGTTCATACTGGACTTGTCAAAGATTAATTGGACATGCTGTTGGTAAATGAGTCTATTGCTGATTGCTGTAGATTGTACAGCATGGTTATTCAACTGGTGGCCTGGTCTAGCAAGTGGCCTACAGATCATTGGCAGTTGGATTGTATTAAAGATCTTCCTGTGCTGGGCTCAGCCCTCTGGCCCATGATGATTCTCATGTTCAACATTTTGGCCAGTGAATAAACTTAGTTGAATAGCCGTGTTGTACTTCATCACTTACTGACTGACTGCCAGATTCTTCCAAGATTTTAGTCCTCACTTAGCCACAGTTTTAACACAAACAGGTATAATTTGCTCAGACAAACCCTGTCATTAGAAATGAAATTTCCTGCCTTTGAATTGATTGTAATAACCAAGTTTCATTGATTATTTTTTATATGTTTATTCATTTACACAACTGCACCCCACCCATCCAAACCTGGAAGAAAATGACTGACAGTGCCCAAACAACAAGCATTTATCCAATCAACTTATTGAGGGGATCATGTCATGCAGCATGTACAGGATCCACTCAGAACAGCTGTTGGCCAAACATTTGTGGTTACATCTGTTCAAGAACTAGTTTCCATACATATATCTAAATGGCTGGGTGCACAGTTCAGTGATTCCACAACCTTGTCCAAATCAGCCAAGATGAAAGAACCTAGCTGATTTAATGGGCTTCATTCGCTTGATTCCAGACATTTCATTGACAAGGACATTGCTTTCCCTGTTATTTGCCACACATCAAACAGGTGAATGCTGACACTAGCTGAAGCTTTAACAACAACAATTAACAATGCGTTATCTGTGTTATCTGCGAGTCCTCTCTTGTCCAAATGCTATGCACTAATATTGCCATCTGTTTCCAGGTACACAGACAACAAGTTGACCATGGTGCTCAAACATGGACAGCAATGCAGCTCACACTTCCATCGGGAGACATTCATTGATTTTTTCTGCAACACAACAGCAGGTAACATCACCAAACTGTCAACACAACAGCAGGTAACAACACCAAACTGTCAACACAACAACAGGTAACATCACCAAACTGTCAACACAACACTAGGTAACACTACCTCTCTATCAACACAACAACAGATAACACAACCAGTCTATCAATACAACAACAGATAACACAACCAGTCCATCAACACAACAACAGATAACACAACTAGTCTATCTAAACAACAACAGATAACACAACCAGTCTATCAACACACAACAGCAGTCTATCAACACACAACAACAGATAACACAACCAGTCTATCAACACAACAACAGGTAACACAAAACAATCTATCAACACAACAACAGATAAACACAACCAGTCAACACAACAACAGGTAACACAAAACAATCTATCAACACAACAACAGATAACACAACCAGTCTATCAACACAACAACAGGTAACACAAACAATCTATCAACACAACAACAGATAACACAACCAGTCTATCAACACAACAACAGATAACACAACCAGTCTATCAACACAACAACAGATAACACAACCAGTCTATCAAACACAACAACAGTAACACAATCTATCAACACAACAAACAGATAACAAAAAACCAGATATCAACACAACAACAGGTAACACAAACAATCTATCAACACAACAACAGATAACACAACCAGTCTATCAACACAACAACAGGTAACACAAACAATCTATCAACACAACAACACATAACACAACCAGTCTATCAACACAACAACAGATAACACAACCAGTCTATCAACACAACAACAGATAACACAACCAGTCTATCAACACAACAACAGATAACACAACCAGTCTATCAACACAACAATAGATAACACAACCAGTCTATCAACACAACAACAGGTAACACAAACAATCTATCAACACAACAACAGATAACACAACCAGTCTATCAACACAACAGGTAACACAAACAATCTATCAACACAACAACAGATAACACAACCAGTCTATCAACACAACAACATGTAACACAAACAATCTATCAACACAACAACAGAAAACACAACCAGTCTATCAACACAACAACAGGTAACACAAACAATCTATCAACACAACAACAGATAACACAACCAGTCTATCAACACAACAACAGGTAACACAAAACAATCTCAACACAACAAAAAACACTACTATCACACAAAACATAACACTACCAGTCTATCAACACAACAACAGATAACACAACCAGTCTATCAAAACACAGATAACACAACAGATCAAACTTCACAGATAACACCAAGTCTATCAACACAACAACAGATAACACAACCAGTCTATCAACACAACAACAGATAACACAAACAGATAACACAACCAATCTATCAACACAACAACAGATAACACAACCAATCTATCAACACAAAAGTAAGTAACACCTCCAGTCTATCAAGACTGAAACCAGTCTGTTACTGACACTAGTCCATTACTGACAGTCTGACACTAGCATCATTTTGTCACTGACACCAGTCTGCAACTTGACAGTCTGACACTGACACCAAGTCTTTCACATATGTCACTCTGACACCACTATGACACTGACACCAGTCTGACACTGACATGAAGTCTCTCACATATGACACACTATGACAATGGCAGAGGTCTGACAGTAGCACCAGTCTGAAACCCTATTGTCAGTGAATATTATTTATGAAAGTCAGACAAGTGAACTATTAACCCTTTCGCTGCTGTGGATTTATTTTAAACCTTTCTCGTACGCTGCTACTCGCGTCTTTGGATGTAATTTTTTTTCTTGACCCCCAGTGCTATGGATGTAAAAACACGTTGATTGACTTTCCTTACAGATTTCTGTGGACTGCTTTTTTAGGGTCAAAGAGAAATATACATTAGCATATTTATATCTAATTGACCCATTTACATATGATTAAAAACACTGTCCTGTGCATTTAGGTGTGTTTAAGGTGTTTTTACTGCATTCGGCGTTATCATCATCATCATGTAGCAGGTCTTTTGCAGAACGTCGCTCTCATCACAATTTACCTGAAAGAAACTCGGTGTTATACTGTTTTTTTTAACCGTGGGAGCATGGTCGGTGACCTGTGTATGTTATGCCCTGATATATATTTGTGATTTGGGATTATTCTACATTTTGTTAATACAAAATAGCAAGAAAACTTGTTAAAGTTGATGAAGAATCATAATTAATGGAGTTTCTGTCAAGGAGCGATAGCGAAGATGACTTTGAAATGTGTACTTCTGACAGTTAACAAGATTTGACTAGGCCATCAACATCAACAACTCAAACCGGCTTGACCAAGAAAAAAACTGTTTGACTGTCCAAAATTTTCATCATTGGAATCAGAGAGCAGCAGCGATGAAGTGCCATCAAAATGGCACAGAATTGATCAAAAATCTTTGTCTGACGATGACTTGGGGCCAGTTATGCATAATTTTGAATACTTTAGCTCTGGCTGTATATCTGCTGCTGTAAATTCTAACAGTTTCAATATTTATTTTCTACTTTTTTTTTAACGGAATCACTGATGACAATCATCGCAGATGAAACTAACAGGTTCTGCAAGGAAGTAACTGAGAAGGCACTTGCCAATATAAGCTCTTGCCTTTCCCGATTGACTTAGCTTCTATACGACTATACAACAGACGATGCACGTGTCGGTCTATCACGTAGTACAATACTTGTCTTATTTTTGGTTGTAGTTATCGTATAATAGTCTAGTGTTGTTGGTAACACGTCCGACTTACAATCAGAAGGTCTTGTGTTCAACCTCCCTTGGTACTTTTTTTTTTTAACAGTTGTAATTTTTGCTTTCAGTTCTTGCCTCTTTTCGGCAACGGATAATTCATTGTTATTTTAACATTTGAAATAACATGAAGACTACAATTAATTAATTATGATTAAATTGGGAGCCGCGGTACAACCATTAATCAGATTTTTGTATGGGGTCTGTGATTAGTGGTGGTGTGTAAGTGGCAGACAGGCTTATGTGTGAATGACAGACTAGTGTTTGAGAGACTGGTGTGTAAGTGGCAGACAGGCTTATGTGTGAATGACAGACTAGTGTTTGAGAGACTGTGTGTGTGTGTGTGGCAGACTAGGTTTGAGAGACTGGTGTGTAAGTGGCAGACAGACTTAGTGTTTGAGAGACTGGTGTGTAAGTGGTAGACAGGCTTATGTGTTTGTAAACGATGACAGACTAGTGTTTGAGAGACTGGTGTGTAGGTGGCAGACAGGCTTATGTGTGAATGACAGTAGTGTTTGAGAGACCGGTGTGTAAGTGGCAGACAGGCTTATGTGTGAATGACAAACTAGAGTTTGAGAGACTGATGTGTAAGTGGCAGTCAGGCTTATGTGTGAATGACAAACTAGAGTTTGAGAGACTGATGTGTAAGTGGCAGTCAGGCTTATGTGTGAATGACAGACTAGAGTTTGAGAGACTGATGTGTAAGTGGCAGACAGGCTTATGTGTGAATGACAGACTAGAGTTTGAGAGACTGAGTAACTGGCAGTCAGGTGTAAGAATGACAGACAGGCTTAGGCTTGTGTGTGAATGACAGACTAGAGTTTGAGAGACTGGTGTGTAAGTGGCAGACAGGCTTATGTGTGAATGACAGACTAGAGTTTGAGAGACTGGTGTGTAAGTGGCAGACAGGCTTATGTGTGAATGACAGACTAGAGTTTGAGAGACTGGTGTGTAGGTGGCAGACAGGCTTATGTGTGAATGACAGACTAGAGTTTGAGAGACTGGTGTGTAAGTGGCAGTCAGGCTTATGTGTGAATGACAGACTAGAGTTTGAGAGACTGGTGTGTAAGTGGCAGACAGGCTTATGTGTGAATGACAGACTAGAGTTTGAGAGACTGGTGTGTAAGTGGCAGACAGGCTTATGTGTGAATGACAGACTAGAGTTTGAGAGACTGGTGTGTAAGTGACAGACAGGCTTATGTGTGAATGACAGACTAGAGTTTGAGAGACTGGTGTGTAAGTGACAGACAGGCTTATGTGTGAATGACAGACTAGAGTTTGAGAGACTGGTGTGTAAGTGACAGACAGGCTTATGTGTGAATGACAGACTAGAGTTTGAGAGACTGGTGTGTAGGTGACACTGATCAGTGCAGTACAGTTTCTACAAAAGCTGCAGAAATTATGTAAGAACAGCAGACCAAAAGTCAGAAGAATGTAAGACCACTAGCGATGTTAGACAAGGTGATCTTCTCTTACCTGACCTCTTCATACCTATGATGGATGATGTCATCAAGACCTGTAAGCAGAAGACAAAGATGTACTCTGTAGGGTACTGGAAGATGAGACCAATCTGTATATCAAAGATGCCATTTGCAGATGATGTCATCAAGACCTGTAAGCAGAAGACAAAGATGTACTCTGTAGGGTACTGGAAGATGAGACCAATCTGTATATCAAAGATGCCATTTGCAGATGATGTCATCAAGACCTGTAAGCAGAAGACAAAGATGTACTCTGTAGGGTACTGGAAGATGAGACCAATCTGTATATCAAAGATGCCATTTGCAGATGATGTCATCAAGACCTGTAAGCAGAAGACAAAGATGTACTCTGTAGGGTACTGGAAGATGAGACCAATCTGTATATCAAAGATGCCATTTGCAGATGATGTCATCAAGACCTGTAAGCAGAAGACAAAGATGTACTCTGTAGGGTACTGGAAGATGAGACCAATCTGTATATCAAAGATGCCATTTGCAGATGATGTCATCCTGATAGCTAAATCAGAGGCACACCTTCAGTCCAACTTACTTGTCTCTAAAACTAAAACCATGGTGATCTCAAGAGAGGAGAGGAAACACCAAATCATGATGGTACAGTATGCATTGGAGCAGGTCAACCAGTTCAAATACCTTGGAGTTGTATTAGACTGAAATGGAGGCATTAAGACCGAGCTGGCTACAAGAAAAGCAGCTGCTGGGAGACTCTTCCAGGCCATAAACCGAGGGTTAAGATTCTTAGCAAAAGAGAAATTGGCAAGAGGATGAAAATGGCTGTTTACCGCTCTATCTATGTACCAGTTCTGACCTATAGCTATGAAGCCAGCTCCAGGCCTCAGAAATGAGGTCTCTGAGAAAGGTGGTCCAAGTGACAAAAAGGAACAAAGTCTGCAGTCAGACAATACGTCAAGATCCTGATACCCAGTCCTTACAAACCCGAGTGGATTAGTCACAGTTACGATGGTTTGGACATGTATGCAGAATGGGCAAAAATCGGCCACCATGGGAGGCTAAGAACCAGGGAACCAAACCTCCAGGGCGACCCAGGGTGTGCTGGGAAGACAACATCCAACCGTCCCTAACTCACAGAGGACTGCAATTGAACAAAGCCAGAAAGAAAACTGCTTATAGAGATGTCTGGCGATCTCTCTGGCAAACCTCTACACCCCACTGTAGAAGAGGAGCGACTAAGTAAGTAAAGTAGTGCATGTGTGTGTGTGAGAGAGAGAGACTGACATGTGAGTGACTGACAGACGGATGTGATTGGGTCACTAGTATTTGTGTGTATGTAAGTGAAATAGACTAGTGTGTGTATGTGTGTCTATATGTCTGTCTGTGGGGGGGGGGGGGAGACAGTGAGTGAGTAAGCCAGTGGGTGAGTGAGCGGGTGAGTGAGTGAGTGAAGCAGACTTGTGTGTGAGTGAAGCAGACTTGTGTGTGAGTGAAGCAGACTTGTGTGTGAGTGACAGCATCAGACTGCCAGCCTTATTGTTATCTATTGTAATATGATTACATGACATCCTGGTGCAGTTGACGATGGTAGAGGCTACCCAGAATTTGTTGAGCACAGCAATTGCTCCTACTTCTTCAAGTGGGCTACCAAATATGCCTGCTTGCAGCGTGTAGCTGATGGGACATGCAGCGTTACAGCTGGCGGCAGGAAGTTTGACCTCTCACCTCTGGTGAAGGAAACAGGTTAGTGTCTTGACAGGTTGCAAGCTGTTTGTGTGTTGGTTGTCAAATAAAGAGACACTTTGTCACAAGCTGATAGTCAATGTCGTCTGCATTTTGAAGCAAGCTAATGTGCTGTACATGTTCCACTGACAGTGTGCTAGTTAAAGAGTCTACAAGTTTGCCAGTAATCCACTAGATAGATTAATGACTGCTGACAGAGATAGTATTATTTTCTACAACAGCCGATAAACAGCTACTTAGTGAAAGTGTGTATGTGTGTCTGCCTCTTGTGAGCAGTTCCTGTGCACAGTGGCTAGTCATCAAATCTTCAGTCCCAGACCACCACAGTGCTCCTGTCTGGATGAAAGCAGTAGCATTGCACACCTGTATCATATCTCATTGACCAGGTGCTGATTGTTACAGTATTAGTAAATTTTTACCCCACCAGGACATCACACAAGCGATAAACACCTGATGACACAAAGTGCCAATATGTGGATGAGCATCACTGTGGAGAGGTCCCAGAAACCGCGTTCAGCCATTAGACCATATTTATGGTCGGGCTATATTGCGGCCCCTGGCAAGAGCCAGGATGGGGCTTCAAAGTAGAGAAAAAAATGCATCTCACAAGGAGATGACCAGAATTGATTGTTGCAGTGTAAAACTAGGCAGTTAAATATTATTACCAGATGAGTGAGAGTGCATTTTGATTTCCTGAGGAAAAGTTGGGGGAAGTGCAAAGAGTGTTAAAGGAGGTGTTTGGGCACTTTGGTAGAGGGGCTAGGAAAGCAGGGTGGGAACATTTTATGAGTGATATGGGGGGGGGGCGTTCGGGCATTGAGAAAGTTCTGGAAACTGCAAGGACAGGTAAGAGATCTGCCTATGACTGTAGGAACAGTTTGTGGAGACGATGTTGTGCACTTGGCAACAGACAAGGAGACATCAGAGGCCTTTCTCCACAGATTTATAGCTCAGACGGATCCTGGTAGTGCGGAAGTTGGGGAAGCGGTTGGAAAGGAGTTGTCTGGCACCATAGGGCCATTGTGAGGAGCATGTTTTGAGGAGGCAAGGGACGCTGCACTTGATGATGGTGTGGGGGGGGGGATGGTTGTGTGTGTGGCC
>CAJHNH020000477.1:196068-268122 GCA_905116865.2 Candidula unifasciata
AAAGCTGGTGGTAGGGTGGTCGTGGATGGCGCGGGTTGAGGATGCAGTCAGACGGTCATTGATCAGTTGGTGATGTCATGGATACAGATGTCAACTTTACCGTATCTCATTGATCACTTTATGATGCCGTCTACACAGATGTTAGATTTACCATATCTCATTGATAAGTTTGTTATGTCATATGCACAGACGTCAACTTTACCATATATCATTGATTAGTTGAGGGTGTCTTGTACAGAAGCGTTGGTGTCATTCACCCCAACTTTACCAAATATTATTGGTTAGTTGAGGGGTTGAGGGTGCCGTTGCTACAGAGGAGGTTGTTGGCTAGTGATCAGTTGATAGCCGTGTCATTCACCCCAAGCTGTACAATATATTATGGAACCAGTTGATGCGTTGGTATTGTACACCAGACAGCTCAGATACTACCAGGTCTCATTGACTCTATTTGAATGATTAATGGTCCACAGTTGTAAAACATATCACATCTTGACTACTCAATTTTCTCCTGTATGCAGGAAGTAACTGGGAAGTTATTACTGGAGACAATGAAGATGGTAACCAGACCATCTTGCTCAATGTGTGCCATGACATTCTCAACACTGGAGAAGCTAGCCACTGCCTACCTGGCTCTGCAGTCTGTAGAATAGGTAGGTATCTCTGTGATGTCTATGTCTAACAGTGATCACCCAATACCAAAACCTATCTACTACTTACCCCTGTCCCCTCATACATGTGACATTAATCTCTGTCTGACAGTGATCACCCAATACCAAAACCTATCTACTACTTACCCCTGTTCCCTCATACTTGTGACATTAATCTCTGTCTAACAGTGATCACCCAATACCAAAACCTATCTACTACTTACCCCTATTTCCTCATACATGTGGCATTAATCTCTCTGTCTGACAGTGATCACCCAATACTAAAACCTATCCACTACTTACCCCCATTTCCTCATACTTGTGGCAATAATCGCTATGTCT
The DNA here is from genome assembly GCA_905116865.2 of Candidula unifasciata. Lineage (NCBI taxonomy): Eukaryota > Metazoa > Mollusca > Gastropoda > Stylommatophora > Geomitridae > Candidula > Candidula unifasciata. The sequence continues at coordinate 197,058 of CAJHNH020000477.1, forward strand.
GACAGTGATCATCCAATACTGAAACATGCCCCCTACTTACCCCCATTTCCTCATACATATGGCATTAATCTCTTTGCTGGATGTGATCACCAAATACTGAAACATGCCCCCTACTTACCCCCATTTCCTCATACAATGGGCATTAATCTCTTTGCTGGATGTGATCACCAAATACTGAAACATGCCCCCTACTTACCCCCATTTCCTCATACATATGGCATTAATCTCTTTGCTGGATGTGATCACCAAATACTGAAACATGCCCCCTACTTACCCCCATTTCCTCATACATGTGGCATTAATCTCTCTGCTTGACAGTGATCATCTGTAACATGTCCACTACCTACCTCATTTCATTATACATTAGGCATTTAATCTCTCTGTCAGACAGTGATCATCTGTAACATGACCACTACATACCCCCATTTCCTCATGCATGGGGCCTTAAATCTCTCTGTTTGACAGTGATCACTATGAATGCATTGTAAACTCAGTCTATATTATCTGTGTTTCAGGCTCAAATTCTGCGGTCAGTCTAGGTCAGTACACCCAGCCACTGCGCTATGACGTGTCCAGCAAGTCTCTGACACTCACTTACACAGAAGGGCAGGATATGAAGGAGACTAGACAAGGCTGCAAAGCTCACACCACCATCAGATTTGTGTGTGCTCCAGGTGAGTAAGATGTATGATCATACCTGGTATGGAATCAGAGCTGTTCCCATAGGTTGTGTTGTGTTGTCTCCTTAATCTGCCGCCAGCTTATTGCCAGTGAACTGTGATCTTCACTTGTGTGAGATGTGAACATATAATTTTACTGTAGCTATATTTTTTTTTTCTTGATGTGAATGATAACATGTAAGATTTCTGTAACTAGATCCTTCAGTTTGTGAGGTGTGACCATGTATTTACTATGGTAATTATTTTCCTCTGTTTGTGAGGTGTGACCATGTATTTAACTATGGTAATTATTTCCCCGTTTATAGTTGTGACCATGCATTTACTGTGGTAATTATTTCCCCGTTTGTAGTCATGACCATGTATTTACTGTGGTAGTTATTTCCCCGTTTGTAGTTGTGACCATGTATTTACTGTGGTAGTTATTTCCCTGTTTGTAGTCATGACCATGTATTTACTGTGGTAATCCCCCCCCCCCCCCCTTATGAGGTGTAACTGTATTTATTTTGGTAATTTTTTTTCACCTGTTTGGAGGTGTGACCATGTATTCTCTGTAGTTATTATTTTCCCCTGTTTGTGGGGTGCAAACATGTATTCTCTGTAGGAATTATTTTCCCCTGTTTGTGGGGTGCGAACATGTATTCTCTGTAGGAATTATTTTTCCCTGTTTGTGGGGTGCGAACATGTATTCTCTGTAGGAATTATTTTTCCATATTTGTGAGGTTTGACCATGTGTTCACTGTGGTAATATCTTTCCACTATTTGTGAGGTGTGATTTTTGTGTTTAATGTAGTAATTATATTCCCCCATTTGTGGGGTGTGAACATGTATTTACTGTGGTAATTATGTTCCCCCATTTGTGGGGTGTGAACATGTATTTACTGTGGTAATTATGTTCCCCCATTTGTGGGGTGTGAACATGTATTTACTGTGGTAATTATGTTCCCCCATTTGTGGGGTGTGAACATGTATTTACTGTGGTAATTATATTCCCCCATTTGTGGGGTGTGAACATGTATTTACTGTGGTAATTATGTTCCCCCATATTGTGGGGTGTGAACATGTATTTACCCCCCCCCCCCCCCCCCCCCCATTTGTGAGGTGTGACCATGTATTTACTGTGGTAATTATTTTCCCCTGTTTGTGAGTGTGACCATGTATTTACTGTGGTAATTATTTTCCCCCATTTGTGGGGTGTGAACATGTATTCTCTGTAGGTAATTATGTTCCCCCATTTGTGGGGTGTGAAACATGTATTTACTGTGGTAATTATGTTCCCCCATTTGTGGGGTGTGAACATGTATTTACTGTGGTAATTATGTTTTCCCCATTTGTGGGGTGGTGACCATGTGTTTACTGTGGTAATTATGTTTCCACCATTTGTGGTGTGTGAACATGTATTTACTGTAGTTATTATATTTCACCCATTTGTGGGGTGTGAACTTTGTGTTTACTGTGGTAATTATGTTCCCCCATTTGTGGGGTGTGAACATGTATTTACTGTGGTAATTATATTCCCCCATTTGTGGGGTGTGAACATGTATTTACTGTGGTAATTATGTTCCCCCATTTGTGGGGTGTGAACATGTATTTACTGTGGTAATTATGTTCCCCCATTTGTGGGGTGTGAACATGTATTTACTGTGGTAATTATGTTCCCCCATTTGTGGGGTGTGAACATGTATTTACTGTGGTAATAGTTTCACCTGTTATAAGATGTGACTATGTCAAGCTGCTAGAACCAGTTTGTGGCCTAGATTTGAGCAGAAGGGTCACCGGTTTTGTGTTGTATGTGTGCCAGGAAAACTGGATGGAGTTCCCACACTGGTGTACAGAACCCAAGATGATTGCTACCATGAAATCGAATGGCTAACATCTGTAGCCTGTGTTCTACACCACAAGTCAGGCGACAGCTGTCAAGTCTTTGATGATGATGCAGGTAAAAATTTCTTTGATCACCTTCTTCTGCATCTGGTACATTCACATTTTCCTTTGTCCGTTGATCCACTGTATGATACACATTGTGTCTCACTGTCCGCAGATCTACTGTTATACTTATTGTGTCTCACTGTCAGTAGATCCACTGTCTGGTACACATTGTGTCTCACTGTCCATGAATCTCCTGTCTGATAAACATTGTGTCTCATTGTCAGTAGATCCACTGTCTGATGTAACATTGTGTCTCATTGTGAGAAGATCCATTGTCTGATGTAACATTGTGTCTCCTTGTCAGTAGATCCACTGTCTGATGTAACATTGTGTCTCATTGTCAGTAGATCCACTGTCTGATATAACATTGTGTCTCATTGTCAGTAGATCCACTATCTGATGTAACATTTTGTCTCATTGTCAGTAGATCCATTGTTTGATGTAACATTGTGTCTCATTGTCAGTAGATCCACTATCTGATGTAACATTGTGTCACATTGTCAGTAGATCCATTGTCTGATGTAGCATCATGTCTCATTGTCAGAAGATCCATTGTCTGATATAGCATCATGTCTCATTGTCAGTAGATCCATTGTCTGATATAGCATCATGTCTCATTGTCAGTAGATCCATTGTCTGATATAGCATCATGTCTCATTGTCAGTAGATCCATTGTCTGATATAGCATCATGTCTCATTGTCAGTAGATCCATTGTCTGATATAGCATCATGTCTCATTGTCAGTAGATCCATTGTCTGATATAGCATCATGTCTCATTGTCAGTAGATCCATTGTCTGATATAACATTGTGTCTCATTGTCAGTAGATCCATTGTCTGATATAGCATCATGTCTCATTGTCAGTAGATCCATTGTCTGATATAACATTGTGTCTCATTGTCAGTAGATCCATTGTCTGATATAACATTGTGTCTCATTGTCAGTAGATCCATTGTCTGATATAGCATCATGTCTCATTGTCAGTAGATCCATTGTCTGATATAGCATCATGTCTCATTGTCAGTAGATCCATTGTCTGATATAGCATCAAGTCTCATTGTCAGAAGATCCACTGTCTGATATAGCATCATGTCTCATTGTCAGTAGATCCATTGTCTGATATAACATTGTGTCTCATTGTCAGTAGATCCATTGTTCATATGCATCACGTCTCATTGTCAGTAGATCCATTGTCTGATATAACATTGTGTCTCATTGTCAGTAGATCCATTGTCTGATATAACATTGTGTCTCATTGTCAGTAGATCCATTGTCTGATGTAACATTGTGTCTCATTGTCAGTAGATCCATTGTCTGATATAGCATCATGTCTCATTGTCAGTAGATCCATTGTCTGATATAGCATCATGTCTCATTGTCAGTAGATCCATTGTCTGATATAGCATCATGTCTCATTGTCAGTAGATCCATTGTCTGATATAGCATCATGTCTCATTGTCAGTAGCTCCATTGTCTAATATAACATCGTGTCTCATTGTCAGTAGATCCATTGTCTGATATAACATTGTGTCTCATTGTCAGTAGATCCATTGTCTGATATAGCATCATGTCTCATTGTCAGTAGATCCATTGTCTGATATAGCATCATGTCTCATTGTCAGTAGATCCATTGTCTGATATAGCATCATGTCTCATTGTCAGTAGATCCATTGTCTGATATAGCATCATGTCTCATTGTCAGTAGCTCCATTGTCTGATATAACATTGTGTCTCATTGTCAGTAGATCCATTGTCTGATATAACATTGTGTCTCATTGTCAGTAGATCCATTGTCTGATGTAACATTGTGTCTCATTGTCAGTAGATCCATTGTCCGATGTAACATTGTGTCTCATTGTCAGTAGATCCATTGTCTGATATAGCATCATGTCTCATTTTCAGTAGATCCACTGTCTGATATAGCATCATGTCTTATTGTCAGTAGATCCATTGTCTGATGTAACATTATGTCTCATTGTCAGTAGATCCATTGTCTGATATAACATTGTGTCTCATTGTCAGTAGATCCATTGTCTGATGTAACATTGTGTCTCATTGTCAGTAGATCCATTGTCTGATGTAACATTGTGTCTCATTGTCAGTAGATCCATTGTCTGATGTAAGATTGTGTCTCACTGTCAGTGATCCACTGTCTGATATAACATTGTGTCTCATTGTCAGTAGATCCATTGTCTGATTTAACATTGTGTCTCATTGTCAGTAGATCCATTGTCTGATATAACATTGTGTCTCATTGTCAGTAGATCCATTGTCTGATGTAACATTGTGTCTCATTGTCAGTAGATCCATTGTCTGATGTAAGATTGTGTCTCTGTCAGTGTCCACAGTCTGATATAACATTGTCTCATTGATAGATCCATTGTCTGATATAACATTGTGTCTCATTGTCAGTAGATCCATTGTCTGATGTAACATTGTGTCTCATTGTCAGTAGATCCAGTGTCTGATATAACATTGTGTCTCATTGTCAGTAGATCCACTGTCTGATGTAACATTGTGTCTCATTGTCAGTAGATCCATTGTCTGATATAACATTGTGTCTCATTGTCAGTAGATCCATTGTCTGATGTAACATTGTGTCTCACTGTCAGTAGATTCACTGTCTGATATAACATTGTGTCTCATTGTCAGTAGATCCATCTCCTATCTGCAACATCTAATAACAGCATTAGCTGTATATTGGTCTCAGTTCGTGTTGATATGAATCAAGTGAACCAGGACTAGGAAGCTTGACTAAGCGGGAAGGGAAGATAAACACAGTAACAACCAAACATTCCCAGCAGAGCATTTGTTGAAACACTCCACAGCAAGAAAAGCCATCCTAGACTTGAGCCTGCAGACAAGACAGTGAATAGTTGTACTGGAATGTACTGGAACATGGGAAACAGAACAGAAAAGTTGTTGAGAAGTTAAATGTAATGAAAGGGAAATAGTGATCAAGTTACTATAAATAATAGTCTTAGTGATAAAGATAATATAGGTAATAGTAACAGTAGGATTATTATTAGTAATTGTAGTAATAATACTAATGTTAGTGGTATTAATGGTAGTAGTGTAAGGTCTGTGTCTGTCACTTAGGTGTTGCAAATGCGCTTTGTAATGCCTAGGTGCTGGGTTTAATCCCAGCTGAGGACAATTTGTCTTGCGTTGTTTTCGACAGTGGTACCGAGAGTAGTGGCAAACTACTGAATGTAAAATTTGCCTAGAAAACCCACAACTGCCCCCCAAAAAATGCTGGGGTTGGTTCCTGTAAAGGATACACAACTAACTTATAGTAGTAGTGATGGTAATAATGGTTGTAGTAAACAAAAGAATTAGTAGTAGTAGCAGCAGCAGTATTTATTATTATTATTATTATTATTATTATTATTATTATTATTATTATTATTATTATTATTATTATTATTATTAGTATTATTGTTATTATTAGAAGAAGAATAAAAAGAAGAAGAAGAACACCTGAACTGTGAATCAGGTGACTCTCTAGGAGAAACTGATGGCCTGTTCATGAGTGCAAGGTTTTATTGCTGTGATAGGGATACTGTAGTCAAAAACTATTAAACTGGAGATGGACTGGTTTAGATAGCTCCTCATGAATATGCATAAGATTGTTCATGGAACCAATCAGCTAGCTTCCTGCCGGTTTCCCCAACATATGCCTATTAGGAACATATGGCTACTAGTTCATGTTATTGTGCTCTACAACAGCTAACTGTTTGCAGATCTTGACAGTGCTAACTGTTTGCAGATCTTTACAGTGCTAACTGTTTGCAGATCTTGACAGTGCTAACTGTTTGCATATCTTTACAGTGCTAACTGTTTGCAGATCTTTACAGTGCTAACTGTTTGCAGATCTTTACAGTGCTAACTGTTTGCAGATTTTTACGGTGCTAACTGTTTGCAGATCTTTACAGTGCTAACTGTTTGCAGATCTTTACAGTGCTGTTTGCAGATCTTTACAGTGCTAACTGTTTGCAGATCTTGACAGTGCTAACTGTTTGCAGATCTTTACAGTGCTAACTGTTTGCAGATCTTTACAGTGCCAACTGTTTGCAGATCTTTACAGTGCTAACTGTTTGCAGATCTTTACGGTGCTAACTGTTTCGCAGATCTTTACAGTGCTAACTGTTTGCAGATCTTTACAGTGCTAACTGTTTGCAGATCTTTACAGTATGACGACCAATCTGACTTCATGACATTCATCTGCTTTCAGGTTACACATTTGACCTTAACCCACTGAGCTTCCGAAATGGGTCATATGCTGTGCAAGGCTCTGATGGCTACAACTACCTGATTAATGTCTGTGCCCCTGTGAAAGATTCCAGGTTCTGCAACAGCCCACCTCACAACAATGCTGCCGTGTGCCAGGTGAAGCTAGCTGACAGCAGGTAACACAAATGTACAGGTGCTGTCCATCATTCTCACCTCATTGCTCCCTTGGAGCTGGTACTGTGCATATCTTTGCCTCAAACAGGACACAGATACAGGTCTCTGCAGTTCTTGTTTTTTTACTTGAAGATACTTTTCTCTGCTCAAAGGAAATCCCAATATTTGTGAGTTAATCAACCAATTATACTCAGGGCACATTGGACAAGTCCACTTATGCTCAGATCCCCTCTTCATTATATCCCTCAGCATGTGACTGATAACACCAGTTCTGTGTTGGTTTACTTCTCTTCTTTGGCTACCTGTAAAATGTTTGTGTCTGGCAGTACCTCTTTTAACATGAAGATCTTGTAGTCTTTTAAATGTTGCTGATTTACCATCATCTCCTGAATAATCTACTCCTCCTACCTCCCTGAGAGCATTGAGAACATCAGCTTTGTCCATTGCTTGTCCTATACCTAGCTACCTGCCAGCAAGCCAGTCTGCTAATTCATTCCCTCTTACCCCAGAGTGCTCTGTCACAGAAATGAAACTGATTCCTCTTGGATTAGATTTCCTGAGAGACTCCAGCCATTGTCTTCGAACCCATCCTGTTTCAGTCTTCTTAAGCATGCTCATGGAATCACTTAGAAAGTAGGCCTAAGAAAAATTATGTTTCTAGCCACATCATTGCTTTTGTTACTACCATCACCTCCATAGTCATACTACTTGTAGTTGAGGCAAAAGTCACGCTGTCTTCTTGTACAGTTCTTCATTGATCCGTAACTGTAAAAGCCCATGAGCTTTATACTTGTTGAATGATGAATCTCTCAGTGTAGATAATGACACCTGCATCAGCAGAATTTTAAAGAATTAGGGCTTAAACTTCAAGAGAAACTTTTCTCTGGGGTTTGGACAGCATTAATTTTGAGCTTTATGTTTTTACTGCAGTATGTTGCAACATACAAAAGTTTAAACCTTCCTGAAGAAAAAATATTGGCTGTATAGGGACATATAATATATCAAATTAAAGAGAAATAAATAATAATGCAGAATTTATCAAAACTATTTAAGGATCATTATTACAACAACAAAGTTGTAATGACGCAACCATGAGTGATGTTAGACATACTTGAAGTTTTATTTACACATGAAATGTTGTTCTCACTTTTTTTAACTTGATCAGCAACACTGTTATCCATTTCTAAGTATTCACATGCCTTCTCTATTCAGTTATGCAATAACTAGTTTTAATTTAAGACAGTTAATCTAATTATTTTGGATTTGATGAATATTTTTGTGTGAAATGTCAAATTTCACAACTAAATTCCAGACTGTGCTGATCGAAGCAGAGACGATCAAATTGAAATATTTTGTTCGACTTCATTCCAACCCTTATTTTTGACAATAAGTTTTGCACTTACATTATTAATCGTAATGTCAAGACTACTATCACTTTTCCCTTACCACTTGGTCTGGGAAATCACACAACAATTATATCACACTTATTTTATGAAAAATAATTTGAAAATTAAACATCATCCAACCATGCTGGGAAAATGATAATACTTTTGCTAATTCCAGTGATGCAACTGGTACTGTTAGCGTGTCAACTCTTGATTGGTTACTGAAGAAGGGGACAGTGTCCATGTATAATAAATCTATGGAACAGCTTGGCAGGATGTCTTCACCAAATCAAGACAATAAATCTATGGAAGATCATGGCGGGCTGTGATCTTGACTTGGTCAATAGAATACATATATGGAAGAGTTTGGCATGCTGTCTTCACCAAATCTAGACAATACATATATGGAACAGCTTAGCAGGCTGTCTTCACCAAATCTAGACAATACATATATGGAACAGCTTAGCAGGCTTTCACCAAATCAAGACAATAAATTTATGGAACAGCTTAGCAGGCTGTCCACCAAATCAAGACAATAAATCCATGGAACAGTTTGGCTGTCTGTGATCTTCACCAGATCAAGACAATAAATCTAAGGAAGGTAGAGAAATCATCTGTATCAGACATTGTGTGACTTATTTTGTCCTGTCTGTGACAGTGTTGTTTATTGACATTGATGAGGTAGAGGCATCATCTATCTCAGACAATGTGTGACCTGTTTTCTCTTGTCTGTGACAGTTGTTTATTAACATTGATCAGGTAGCGGAATCATCTATATCAGCTATAGTGTGACTTATTTTCTCCTGTTTATGACAGTGTTGTTCATTGACATTGACCAGGTAGCGGAATCATTTAGATCGGCTATTGTGTGACTTGTTTTCTCTTGTCTCTGAGAGTATTGTTCATCACCATTGATCATGTAGCGGAATCATTTATATCAGCCATTGTGAGCCATTGTGTGACCTGTTTTTCTTGTCTGTGACGGTGTTGTTTATTGACATTGATCAGGTAGAGGAATCATTTTTATAAAGCATTGTGTGACTTGTTTTCTCCTGTCTGTGACAGTCAGCAGAAGAAAGTAGCTGAGCCCACATCCAGACTGGAGTACTTTGACGGTGTGTTAAACCTTACCTACACAAATGGTGAACCATACAACAACGCTGGCCACACCCCACGAACGGCCGAGATAGCCTTCATTTGTGACATGGCTGCAGACAAAGGCAAACCAGAGTTTCTTGAGGAGAGAAACTTTACTTATGCCTTCTTGTGGCGCACCAGTTATGCATGTCCCACAGTGCCCTTGGAATGTGTGGTCACGGATACGACAACGCATGCAAAGTATGACCTGTCCAGGTAAGCTCATCTGTCTGTCTATCCATTGATTTCATCCAGTCTGAGTCATTGCAGTCTAGCTGGAGGTCCATGGGCTATGTTGTATGCTATATACCGTGAGCCAAAGACAGATTGTCAACATTACAGTCTAGCTGGAGGTCCATGGGCTATGTTGTATGCTATATACCCTGAGCCAAAGACAGATTGTCAACATTGCAGTCTAGCTGGAGGTCCATGGGCTAAGTTGTATGCTATATACCCTGAGCCAAAGACAGATTGTCAACATTGCAAGCTAAATATTTACTGTAGCTGCAACAAAAGCTATATGAGTCCTATCCTGATATTTCAGAGTGAGTCGTGAATGGTTGGGCAATTATTGAAACAATTATTTGTAAATGGCAGACATGTTATTTTATAGTCAAACAATAAGAATACCCTGGACAGATAAAAACACAAAAGCAAAGAGGTCTTGAAAGAAACTGACTCACAAAGAGAACTGATTGCCCACATCAGGGGAACACAGTCTACATTTGTTGGTCATGTCAAGAGAAGAAGAAAACTGGAGTTCATCTTGGTGTTGGGAAAGCTGGAGGGGAAAAGAGACAAAGTGAAATCGAGAGAGAGATGATGCTAGACAGTTGGAGACATGGCATGGGAGATCATCTGTGTTAGAGTTGACTAAGAGTACATGAGACAGAAGGTTGTGGATAGACGTGACTACCAGCACCCCATGACATAGAGGATCATCTGTGTCAGAGTTGACTGAAAGTACATGAGACAAAAGGTTGTGGATAGACATGACTACCAGCATCCCATGGCATGGATTATAAGAAGAAGCTATTACACAGTGAAGGACACAATAAGAAATGACAATTGTTTCTGCCCATTAACCTCCTAGACAATCTTAGAGGGCGGGCCGGCCTGGGTCATCTCCTGCTGCACTGAACAGTGGACAAGATATTAGGGTGTATAAGCAAGTATTGAGGTTATGATGTTTTATATATATATATATATATATATCGTCACTGTGGTATAAAATTGTGCACCTACCTTAACAACCAAGGGGACAAGTGGAGGGTTGGTTTATCACAACGTTTCCTTGCATCCACAGCCAGTTCGAAGACCTTTCAGCTGTTTCGCTTGGTTGTTTTAATGCCATTTTCCACTGTTTTCCTGGCAAGCCCAGGTGCTTTAGTACATTGTTGGTGGAGGTGGAGATTAGCCCATTTGCACCAGTCTCAACAGTGAAGAGTTTTGCTGAATGTAGAATTGAGAATCAACATCATATCACTCTGGACAGCCCCATAAGTGCTCCGTCCCCATCTTCAGCAGCAAACGAAGTTCCAATTCCGATGACACCAGTAACTGTCCCTTGAGTGTTGAGCATCAGCCAGGTCTCCTGGTAACTCTCCACAGCGCCATTCTCCTCAGACCATAATGATCTATTTGCGCCTCTGCACTGTTCACTCGCTCCCAGAGGGTACCTTACAACATCTAGCTTGTCACACATCAGCTCACCGCCAAGTGATGCAGAACCAGCCAGTATCTGTCTGCTCATTTCTCACCACACCGGCATAACCTGGAAAGAATATCAAAAGGATGTTAAATACCTGGGACCTCTGAAGTAATGCTTGCCACTCTGCATGGAGCATACTTGTCTCCACCTTTCTCAACATGCTGTGTGAGTCAGTGATATCATGGCATGTGTGTACAGCTGATTCTCAACCCAGCAGAAGGCAACAGTGACTGCCTCCACCTTTATTCTCAAACTAGACGTTGTGATATCAAATGCCAGGCTTTGCTGCACTAAGCAACATCCATTCGCTTTAGCTATGAATCCCCATGCACTTCATCTGTCCCTCAGCACACAGCCATTTGTGTAATCACAGCGATTGGGCAAGAACTGTCATGAATCATTTGTTGAACTTCTGATTCTGCAGCCCCAGCTGGCAAGTCCCTGCACTCACAACCCAAAGTGATAAGAACCCTACACAAGTCTGAAACTTGCTTGGACACTTTGATCCACTCCTCACCCTGCACAAATTCATTAAGCCTGCACACATTAGCTTCTAATGACCTGCTGTATATGCGCTCGGTGCTTTCTTTATAGTCCTATTGTCTTGACCTTTAACCCCAAACAGAGTCACTGCAACCTTCTAATGACCTGCTGTATATGCGCTCGGTGCTTTCTTTATAGTCCTATTGTCTTGACCTTTAACCCTAAACAGAGTCACTGCAACCTTCTAATGACCTGCTGTATATGCGCTCGGTGCTTTCTTTATAGTCCTATTGTCTTGACCTTTAACCCCAAACAGAGTCACTGCAGATAGGATACACATTGTAGGTGTAATCAGAGACAGGATTACAATTGTAGTTGCTTTGTTTTGGTTGTCTGGATGTTATAACAAGATGAACTTGTGTTGATGATATCTCCCCAGTCTGGCCAGGGTGTCACAGAACTGGCAGGTTGAAGCTCTTGATGACTCTGGCAGCAGAAGAAAGTTTTACATCAATGTGTGCAGACCTCTGAGACGTATCCAGGCTGTGGAGTGTAGCAGCTTTGCCTCAGTCTGTGCTACCACTCTCAGCAATGGCAAGGTGGGCCAGATTTTGTTTGTGTAAGCTTTGCTCTCTGCTGGTCTGGCAGTCTCTCATTATTGTGACAGATCTGTTGTGTCTCTGCTGGTCTGGCAGTCTCTCATTATTGTGACAGATCTGTTGTGTCTCTGCTGGTCTGGCAGTCTCTCATTATTGTGACAGATCTGTTGTGTCTCTGTTGGTCTGGCAGTCTCTCAACATTGTGACAGATCTGTTGTGTCTCTGCTGGTCTGGCAGTCTCTCATTATTGTGACAGATTTGTTGTCTCTGTCTTTCTGGCAGTCTCTCATTATTGTGACAGATCTGTTGTGTCTCTGTCGGTCTGGCAGTCTCTCATTATTGTGACAGATCTGTTGTGTCTCTGTCGGTCTGGCAGTCTCTCATTATTGTGACAGATCTGTTGTGTCTCTGTCGGTCTGGCAGTCTCTCATTATTGTGACAGATCTGTTGTGTCTCTGTCGGTCTGGCAGTCTCTCATTATTGTGACATATCTGTTGTGTCTCTGTCGGTCTGGCAGTCTCTCATTATTGTGACAGATCTGTTGTGTCTCTGCTGGTCTGGCAGTCTCTCATTGTGACAGATTTGTTGTGTCTCTGCTGGTCTGGCAGTCTCTCATTATTGTGACAGATCTGTTGTGTCTCTGTCTGTCTGGCAGTCTCTCATTATTGTGACAGATCTGTTGTGTCTCTGTCGGTCTGGCAGTCTCTCATTATTGTGACATATCTGTTGTGTCTCTGTCGGTCTGGCAGTCTCTCATTATTGTGACAGATCTGTTGTGTCTCTGCTGGTCTGGCAGTCTCTCATTATTGTGACAGATCTGTTGTGTCTCTGTCGGTCTGGCAGTCTCTTATTATTGTGACATATCTGTTGTGTCTCTGTCGGTCTGGCAGTCTCTCATTATTGTGACAGATCTGTTGTCTCTCTGCTGGTCTGGCAGTCTCTCATTATTGTGACAGATCTGTTGTGTCTCTGCTGGTCTGGCAGTCTCTCATTATTGTGACAGATCTGTTGTGTCTCTGCTGGTCTGGCAGTCTCTCATTATTGTGACAGATCTGTTGTGTCTCTGCTGGTCTGGCAGTCTTTCATTATTGTGACAGATTTGTTGTGTCTCTGTTGTTACTGCAACACATTTTCTGTCTGTCTTTTATTACTGTAATGGAGATGCTGTCTGACCATCGTCGTTACCATAGTTGTTGTGTATTGATATGTCGGGTGTGTCGCTTCCTAACCAAGTGTCTACAGGTGACAGATAAAGCCCAGTGAATTTAGCACGCAACAGTAGTATTTTACTGTTTGACAGACTGTCATTAATATAGTAGACATGATTTCTGTCTTTTTTTTCTGTCAGTCTATCAAACAGTAAAATACTTTTGTTGCGTGCTAAATTTACTGGGCTGGTCAGAAGCACGATCGCCTATGCCAGTCATAAGGCACAGGATGATGATGGTAACAGAGACATGGGCAAAAGGGGGTCCATGTGGCTTGAGATGAGAGACGTGGGCAAAAGGGGGTCCATGTGGCTTGAGATGAGAGACGTGGGCAAAAGGGGTCCATGTGGCTTGAGATGAGAGACATGGGCAAAAGGTGTCCATGTGGCTTGAGATGAGAGACGTGGGCAAAAGGTGTCCATGTGGCTTGAGATGAGAGACGAGTGCAAAGGTCCTTGAGGTGCATGAAGATGTGGAAGACATGTTTCTGGTAATCACGAGTAACAGTGGTTGGCACGCGCTAAGCGAGAACCATGCGGGGTCTGTGACCGTGCAGACACATGTTCAGATCTCTGTGAATTTTTAGCAGTAATTATGTGTATCATTTTAGTTCAGTGAAAGTTTATCTTGTGTATTGGAACTTTTGTGCATGAGTCAAAATTCTTCCGTTGTGCGGATTTTGTGGAGAAAAGGCGTGGAGGGCCCAACATTACAGTAATAAAAAAAATTTAAAACAAAAGACAGAAATCATATCTGCTATATTAATATTACTGTAATGGAGATGTCTGTCTTGTATTACTGTTATGGAGATGTTGTCTGACCTTCGCCATTACCATAGTATTTTACTGTTTGACAGACTGTCATTAATATAGCAGATATGATGTCCCTCTGTCATTGTAACAAATGTGCTCATTACCTTATCAGAGCTATTATTTGACCCTCCCTGTCTGTAACTAATGTACCATCTATTTCTGGCTACTTTAATCAATGTTGTTTGTTGCTCATTATGTAGAATGCACACTTTTCATTACTCTAACAAATGTGATTTCTGATAATAGGGAAATGTGGTCACACACATGTGCTATCTCCTACCACAGTCCTCCACCATGTCCTAAATATATTCTTGTCTTATCGGGAAGACTCACATTACTGTCACAGCTGTGCCAACCTCCCTTATTTACTGTCACAGCTATGCCGACCTTCCTCATTTACTGTCACAGCTGTGCTGATCTCCCTCATTTACTGTCACAGCTGTGCCGATCTCCCTCATTTTTTACTGTGTCAGCTGTCCTGACCTTCCTCATTAACTGTCACAGCTGTGCTGACCTCCCTCATTTACTGTCACATCTGTGCTGACCTCCCTCATTTACTGTCACAGTTGTGCTGACTTCCCTCATTTACTGTCACAGCTGTGCTGACTTCCCTCATTTACTGTCACAGCTGTGCCGACCTCCCTCTTTTACCGTCACAGCTGTGCTGATCTCCCTCATTTACTGTCACAGCTGTGCTGACCTCCCTCATTTACTGTCACAGCTGTGCTGACATCACCTTTGTATCATCACAACTGATCTGACAGCCAGGTGTGAGTGTCACACATGTGGTGCTATCTGACTGACCTGACTTGCTGCCACATGTGTGCTGTCGACTGGCTTGGCAGCTATGGACTCTGTGAAGCATGTTATTTTGTACAGCAGTGCTTTGTTGACAGGAAACCCTGTTCCATGGCAACCTGGGACGTCCTGAAGCAGCCCCGCTGGTGGAGAGCTCCACACATGGAGTCAAGTTGATCTACACAAATGGTGACACTTGTAATGATAGCCAGGGCAATATCAACAGTTTCCGTACAACTATTCACTTCTATTGTGTCCCTGGGAAAATAGTGAGTCCCTGTTTAATGTTATAATATATATCTGTGTGTGTGTGTGTGTGTGCGTGCATGCTTGCGGGGGGTGGGGGGGGGGGGGGGGGGTTGGGGGTTGGTGGGGGAGGGTTAATGCCTGAGCTTTGTTGATCCCAGACACAGTCTTGGATAACCAGGACAACAGCAAAACGGGCTGGTACCATCAAATTAAAGTAGCTGTACTTGTATCCACAGGAGTAAAAAAAAGGGTAGATAGATATCAAGAATAATTCAAGGCCTGAATATCAAGATATGCAGGTAACCCCTCCGACTTGTTCCTCTCCTGGTATTAGTTTAAAACAAAAGCACCCATCAAGGAGTTTACATGTGTGAACTGAGGTAAGCTAGTGTGCACACAGACCTTTGATCCTAAATACACAGTTTACCCCACTCTGATTTTTTAATAACTTCAACAAGGTTTTATTAATTTAGTCTAAATGAAAACAAAATGAATGGTAGTAATCTTGCAGTCATAAAAGGGTAATTGCTCAGCCATGGTCTGGAGTTAACTCAGTGAGTTCAAAATATGCATATGATAGTAGAGTAAGGATGGTGTGGCTATGATAGTTCTTACAAGCATGGATGGCACATAACTTTCAAGAGGGAGATCAACCTCAGACAGTTCTCAGTTTGAGACTGTCCATCTTTTCCCAGCCTATCGTCCTTGTTGCTTCAAGCAGGTCGTACACTAGACCATAAGTGCTGACTGGTCCTTGCTGCTGATGGGAACTGCGATAAAAGAAACAAGTATATGTGTAGTGTCTAGATTACACACAGCACACATATTCAAATCTAAACATATTTTATCTCCTCCTCATATTCACATTCTTTCCAGTCTAGCCTGAAGGTCTTTTGTCTGACACTGGTGTCCTGCATAACCTGTCCGATCCTCTTATGATAGTCGAAGTCTCAAGTATGTTATGATAGTCGAAGTCTCAAGTATGTTATGATAGTCGAAGTCTCAAGTATGTTATGATAGTCGAAGTCTCAAGTATGTTATGATAGTCGAAGTCTCAAGTATGTTATGATAGTCGAAGTCTCAAGTATGTTATGATAGTTGAAGTCACAAGTATGTTATGATAGTCGAAGTCACAAGTATGTTATGATAGTCGAAGTCACAAGTATGTTATGATAGTTGAAGTCACAAGTATGTTATGATAGTTGAAGTCACAAGTATGTTATGATAGTGAATCAAGTATGTTATGATCGAAGTCTCAAGTATGTTATGATAGTTGAAGTCACAAGTATGTTATGATATGAATAGTTATGATAGTGAAGTCAAAGTATGTTATGATAGTCGAAGTCTCAAGTATGTTATGATAGTTGAAGTCTCAAGTATGTTATGATAGTCGAAGTCTCAAGTAGTGATAGTCAAGTATGTTATGATAGTGAAGTCTCAAGTATGTTATGATATTGAAGATAGTATGAAGTGAAGTCTCAAGTATGTTATGATAGTTGAAGTCTCAAGTATGTTATGATAGTTGAAGTCTCAAGTATGTTATGATAGTTGAAGTCTCAAGTATGTTATGATAGTCGAAGTCTCAAGTATGTTATGATAGTCGAAGTCTCAAGTATGTTATGATAGTCGAAGTCTCAAGTATGTCATAGTATGTTATGATAGTTGAAGTCTCAAGTATGTCATAGTATGTTATGATAGTTGAAGTCTCAAGTATGTTATGATAGTCGAAGTCTCAAGTATGTTATGATAGTTGAAGTCTCAAGTATGTTATGATATTGAATAGTATGTTATGATAGTTCAAGTCTCAAGTATGTTATGATATGAGTCTCAAGTATGTTATGATAGTCGAAGTCTCAAGTATGTTATGATAGTTGAAGTCTCAAGTATGTTATGATAGTTGAAGTCTCAAGTATGTTATGATAGTTGAAGTCTCAAGTATGTTATGATAGTCGAAGTCTCAAGTATGTTATGATGATGAAGTCTCAAGTATGTTATGATAGTTGTAGTATGTATGTTATGATAGTTGAAGTCTCAAGTATGTGATAGTCGAAGTCTCAAGTATGTTATGATAGTTGAAGTAGTTGAAGTCTCAAGTATGTTATGTTATGATAGTTGAAGTCTCAAGTATGTTATGATAGTTGAAGTCTCAAGTATGTTATGATAGTTGAAGTCTCAAGTATGTTATGATAGTCGAAGTCTCAAGTATGTTATGATAGTCGAAGTCTCAAGTATGTTATGATAGTTGAAGTCTCAAGTATGTTATGATAGTTGAAGTCTCAAGTATGTTATGATAGTTGAAGTCTCAAGTATGTTATGATAGTTGAAGTCTCAAGTATGTTATGATAGTTGAAGTCTCAAGTATGTTATGATAGTTGAAGTCTCAAGTATGTTATGATAGTTGAAGTCTCAAGTATGTTATGATAGTTGAAGTCTCAAGTATGTTATGATAGTTGAAGTCTCAAGTATGTTATGATAGTTGAAGTCTCAAGTATGTTATGATAGTTGAAGTCTCAAGTATGTTATGATAGTTGAAGTCTCAAGTATGTTATGATAGTTGAAGTCTCAAGTATGTTATGATAGTTGAAGTCTCAAGTATGTTATGATAGTTGAAGTCTCAAGTATGTTATGATAGTTGAAGTCTCAAGTATGTTATGATAGTTGAAGTCTCAAGTATGTCATAGTATGTTATGATAGTCGAAGTTCACAATAGTAGTTGAAGTCTCAAGTATGTTATGATAGTTGAAGTCTCAAGTATGTTATGATAGTTGAAGTCTCAAGTATGTATGATGATAGTCTCAAGTAGTATCAAGTAGTGTTATGATAGTTGAAGTCTCAAGTAGTGATGAAGTCTCAAGTATGTTATGATAGTTGAAGTCTCAAGTATGTTATGATAGTTGAAGTCTCAAGTATGTTATGATAGTGAAGTCTCAAGTATGTTATGATAGTTGAAGTCTCAAGTATGTTGATGATATGATAGTTTGAAGTCTCAAGTATGTTATCATGTCAATAGTGATGAAGTCTCAAGTATGTTATGATAGTTGAAGTCTCAAGTATGTTATGATAGTTGAAGTCTCAAGTATGTTATGATAGTTGAAGTCTCAAGTATGTTATGATAGTTGAAGTCTCAAGTATGTTATGAATAGTTGAAGTCTCAAGTATGTCTCAAGTATGTTATGATAGTTGAAGTCTCAAGTATGTTATGATAGTTGAAGTCTCAAGTATGTTATGATAGTTGAAGTCTCAAGTATGTTATGATAGTTGAAGTCTCAAGTATGTTATGATAGTTGAAGTCTCAAGTATGTTATGATAGTTGAAGTCTCAAGTATGTTATGATAGTTGAAGTCTCAAGTAGTTATGATAGTTGAAGTCTCAAGTATGTTATGATGTATGTTGAAGTCTCAAGTATGTTATGATAGTTGAAGTCTCAAGTATGTTATGATAGTTGAAGTCTCAAGTATGTTATGATAGTCGAAGTCTCAAGTATGTTATGATAGTTGAAGTCTCAAGTATGTTATGATAGTTGAAGTCTCAAGTATGTTATGATAGTTGAAGTCTCAAGTATGTTATGATAGTTGAAGTCTCTAGTATGTTATGATAGTTGAAGTCTCAAGTATGTTATGATAGTTGAAGTCTCAAGTATGTTATGATAGTTGAAGTCTCAAGTATGTTATGATAGTTGAAGTCTCAAGTATGTTATGATAGTTGCAGTCTCATGATATGTTCAATGATAGTAGTCGAAGTCTCAAGTATGTTATGATAGTTGAAGTCTCAAGTATGTTATGATAGTTGAAGTCTCAAGTATGTTATGATAGTTGAAGTCTCAAGTATGTTAGTCTCAAGTATGATAGTTGAAGTCTCAAGTATGTTAGTTGAAGTCTCAAGTATGTTATGATAGTCGAAGTCTCAAGTATGTTATGATAGTTGAAGTCTCAAGTATGTTATGATAGTTGAAGTCTCAAGTATGTTATGATAGTTGAAGTCTCAAGTATGTTATGATAGTTGAAGTCTCAAGTATGTTATGATAGTTGAAGTCTCAAGTATGATAGTGAATCAAGTTGTTAATAGTTAAAGTCTCAAGTATGTTATGATAGTTGAAGTCTCAAGTATGTTATGATAGTTGAAGTCTCAAGTATGTTATGATAGTTGAAGTCTCAAGTATGTTATGATAGTTGAAGTCTCAAGTATGTCATAGTATGTTATGATAGTCGAAGTCTCAAGTATGTTATGATAGTCGAAGTCTCTAGTATGTTATGATAGTCGAAGTCTCAAGTATGTTATGATTGTCGAAGTCTCTAGTATGTTATCCATCTTCATGCAGACTCAAAAATGACATTGTTGTTAATGTTATCGATCCAGCGGCGCATGAGCTTTCGCCCTTTGGCCCAATGCCATGTAGTGGAATTTGCATGTTTTCACAAGCTGTTCTTTTCCTCCGTACGAGGTGTTCCACTTGTCTGGTCTCGGAGAGAGTAGCGTTCTTCTTGTCTCACTGAGTTTTGGGCACTCAAAGAGATGGTGTTCAACAGTTTCGTAGGGGTAGTTACATAGCTGGCACTCTGGGGAGTGTTGTGGCTGTATTCTGTTTAGGTGTCCATTGAGTGGAGTATGTTGCGTTCTAAGTCTGAAGATGGTGGCCTGGTCCCTTCTTGTTAGATGGTTAATGCTGTCATTAGGATCAGGGCCAGACATATGTCTATAAACCTCTCTTCCAGTGTCTCCCATGGCCCATCTGTTCAACCAGGTCTCTTTGTTTATAGCTCTTATCAGTGTTTTTGCTGTCTGGAGGGTTGTTACTGTAGGTGGTTGTTCTTGTGTTGCTCCTTTCTTTGCCAGTCTGTCAGCTCTGTCATTACCTGGTGTGCCGGAGTGACCTGGAATCCACTGCATCACTATTCTGATGTTGTATGAGGTTATAAGCTGATCAGCATCCAGGATTATCTTGGCTATGTCAGTTCTGCAGCGTTCACTGCCCTCCAGAGCTTGAAGGGCAAACATTGAATCTGTGAAGATGACAATATTTTGGACCTTTGAAGGGTAAACATCCATTACAGTCTTTAGGTGGTATACTGTTGTTTCCAGTGCAATCATTTCATCTTCATAGTTTGAACAGAATTCCCTGCATGCATCAAAAATCTCTTCAACAGATCCATCGGGATAACCTATGTAGATTCCGTAACCTGCTTTAATGGTAGCTTTAAATGCTGATCCATCAGTATAGACATGTATCCATTCTTGGCAAAAATGACATTAAGTTTGGCAGAACAAATTCTGGAATAAAACTTCAAATATGTGCATGCCCAGAATGATCAAAAATATTTCTGGGACAATATCAGAAACAAAATCTCACGTTTTAATATCCGGCCTCAGTCTCCGGCATTAGCCTCCCAATGAGTTAAATACATATCATTTTATTAGCTATATGTAAGATAGATTCAAAATAATTACTTGTGAAGAGACTGCCAAAAACATCTTCATGCTTGTGATTTCATAAACATGATAATTTATTAAATTTCAATGTTACCATCAGTATTAAAGTTATATAACTGAAAAACATGCACACTGGAAACATACATGAAACCGTCAGTTAATATATAGAGAGTTATGACAGTGCCCAACTGGAATGGAGAAATGTCCACTTAGGGGTACTACAAAGTAATAAATACACACTTGAGGAGAGGGACAATTGGGATTCCTTTCAAGAAACAACGATTGAAAATAATCTCGCTTACCTGGGAAATCAGAGCAGCAGGCCACAAAGTTCTCTCTCAAGGCTTAGGATGTTTAAGCCTGATAGTAGCGGCATGCTGATAGAATAGTCTCATACTTTTATAACCTCTCCTTAGCTTCTCCTCTTTCCCATCATAAACACTGTAATTCAAAGGATGTCAAAGCTACACCCCCAGGGTACAGTGCATTCACTAAATGTTAGGAAGGCTCAAACATTTGTTTGCAGTCCCAGAGTCCTTCAGTCTGGATATAACTTTGTATGGTCATCAACAAAGTCACACAGTCCTCCATTTCCAGATGGCAAGGTTCTGAATTCTGCTTCAATCTCATCTGCTAACATTTGATACTGAAAAGCAAGTCACACACCTTGTTGCTACTGGTTATTTTTGGCTATAAACTCATGTTTCCAGACATTCAGCCTTTGTGTATCATAATTGTATTCAGGCAGGTGGTCCAGCACCCCCACAGCTGGTCAATCCGTGTGAGTATTCCATCCTATGGGAGACCGAAGCTGCATGCCCAGTGTCCAGTATCCAGAGTGTGTCTACCTCATGCCAGGTTAAAGATCCTAACACAAACTTTGTGTTCAACCTGCAATCCCTGTACAAGCCCCAGGGCTACAATGTTTCTGCACCTGATGATTCCAGGTCTTTCCAGGTCAGCATCTGGTTAGCCAGACGTGTACTGATGTCTAATCATTGATGTGTGGAGATCTTATGTCTAGTCATGGGTGTATGGATATCTCATGTCTCTGTGGTTATTGGTGTCTGTATGTGTGAAGATCTCATGTCTGGTCATTGGTGTGTGGAGATCTCATGTCTGGTCATTGGTGTGTGGGGATCTCATGTCTGGTCATTGATGTGTGGAGATCTTGTATCTGGTCATTGGTGTGTGGAGATCTCATGTCTGGTCATTGGTGTGTGGAAATCTCATGTCTAGTCATTGATGTGTGGAGATCTCATGTCTGGTCATTGGTGTGTGGAGATCTCATGTCTCTGTGGTCATTGGTGTCTGTGTGTGTGGAGATCTCGTATCTGGTCATTGGTGTGTGGAGATCTCATGTCTGGTCATTGGTGTGTGGAGATCTCATGTCTGGTCATTGGTGTGTGGAGATGTCATGTCTAGTCATTGGTGTGTGGAGATCTCATGTCTCTGTGGTCATTGGTGTCTGTGTGTGTGGAGATCTCGTATCTGGTCATTGGTGTGTGGAGATCTCATGTCTGGTCATTGGTGAGTGGAGATCTCATGTCTGGTCATTGGTGTGTGGAGATCTCATGTCTAGTCATTGATGTGTGGAGATCTCATGTCTGGTCATTGGTGTGTTGAGATCTCATGTCTGGTCATTTGTGTGTGGAGATCTCATGTCTGGTAATTAGTGTGTGGAGATCTGGTATCTGGTCATTGGTGTGTGGAGATCTCATGTCTGGTCATTGGTGTGTGGAGATCTCATGTCTGGTCATTGGTTTGTGAAGATCTCATGTCTAGTCATTGATGTGTGGAGATCTCATGTCTGGTCATTGGTGTGTGGAGATCTCATGTCTGGTCATTGGTGTGTGGAGATCTCATGTCTGGTCATTAGTGTGTGGAGATCTCGTATCTGGTCATTAGTGTGTGGAGATCTCATGTCTCTGTGGTCATTTGTGTCTGTGTGTGTGGAGATCTCGTATCTGGTCATTGGTGTGTGGAGATCTCATGTCTGGTCATTGGTGTGTGGAGATCTCATGTCTAGTCATTGATGTGAGGAGATCTCATGTCTGGTCATTGGTGTGTGGAGATCTCATGTCTAGTCATTGATGTGTGAAGATCTCATGTCTGGTCATTGGTGTGTGGAGATCTCATGTCTGGTCATTAGTGTGTGGAGATCTCGTATCTGGTCATTGGTGTGTGGAGATCTCATGTCTCTGTGGTCATTGGTGTCTGTGTGTGTGGAGATCTCGTATCTGATCATTGGTGTGTGGAGATCTCATGTCTGGTCATTGTGTGTGGAGAGTCATTCTCATGTCTGGTCATTGATGTGTGGAGATCTCGTATCTGGTCATTGGTGTGTGGAGATCTCATGTCTGGTCATTGTTGTGTGGAGATCTCATGTCTGGTCATTGGTGTGTGGAGATCTCATGTCTAGTCATTGATGTGTGGAGATCTCATGTCTGGTCATTGGTGTGTGGAGATCTCATGTCTAGTCATTGGTGTGTGGAGATCTCATATCTGGTCATTAGTGTGTGGAGATCTCGTATCTGGTCATTGGTGTGTGGAGATCTCATGTCTCTGTGGTCATTGGTGTCTGTGTGTGTGGAGATCTCGTATCTGGTCATTGGTGTGTGGAGATCTCATGTCTGGTCATTGGTGTGTGGAGATCTCATGTCTAGTCATTGATGTGAGGAGATCTCATGTCTGGTCATTGGTGTGTGGAGATCTCATGTCTAGTCATTGATGTGTGAAGATCTCATGTCTGGTCATTGGTGTGTGGAGATCTCATGTCTGGTCATTGGTGTGTGGAGATCTCATGTCTGGTCATTGGTGTGTGGAGATCTCATGTCTGGTCATTAGTGTGTGGAGATCTCGTATCTGGTCATTGGTGTGTGGAGATCTCATGTCTCTGTGGTCATTGGTGTCTGTGTGTGTGGAGATCTCGTATCTGATCATTGGTGTGTGGAGATCTCATGTCTGGTCATTGGTGTGTGGAGATCTCATGTCTGGTCATTGATGTGTGGAGATCTCGTATCTGGTCATTGGTGTGTGGAGATCTCATGTCTGGTCATTGGTGTGTGGAGATCTCATGTCTGGTCATTGGTGTGTGGAGATCTCATGTCTAGTCATTGATGTGTGGAGATCTCATGTCTGGTCATTGGTGTGTGGAGATCTCATGTCTAGTCATTGGTGTGTGGAGATCTCATATCTGGTCATTAGTGTGTGGAGATCTCGTATCTGGTCATTGGTGTGTGGAGATCTCATGTCTCTGTGGTCATTGGTGTCTGTGTGTGTGGAGATCTCGTATCTGGTCATTGGTGTGTGGAGATCTCATGTCTGGTCATTGGTGTGTGGAGATCTCATGTCTCTGTGGTCATTGGTGTGTGGAGATCTCATGTCTGGTTATTGGTGTGTAGATCTCATGTCTGGTCATTGGTGTGTGGAGATCTCATGTCTCTGTGGTCATTGGTGTCTGTATGTGTGGAGATCTCATGTCTGGTCATTGGTGTGTGGAGATCTCATATCTGGTCATTGGTGTGTGGAGATCTCATGTCTCTGTGGTCATTGGTGTCTGTGTGTGTGGAGATCTTGTATCTGGTCATTGGTGTGTGGAGATCTCATGTCTGGTCATTGGCGTGTGGAGATCTCATGTCTCTGTGGTCATTGGTGTGTGGAGATCTCATGTCTGGTTATTGGTGTGTAGATCTCATGTCTGGTCATTGGTGTGTGGAGATCTCATGTCTCTGTGGTCATTGGTGTCTGTGTGTGTGGAGATCTCGTATCTGGTCATTGGTGTGTGGAGATCTCGTATCTGGTCATTGGTGTCTGTATGTGTGGAGATCTCATGTCTGGTCATTGATGTGTGGAGATCTCATATCTGTTCATTGGTGTGTGGAGATCTCATGTCTGGTCATTGGTGTGTGGAGATCTCATGTCTGGTCATTGGTGTGTGGAGATCTCATGTCTAGTCATTGATGTGTGGAGATCTCATGTCTGGTCATTGGTGTGTGGAGATCTCATGTCTGGTCATTGGTGTGTGGAGATCTCGTATCTGGTCATTGGTGTGTGGAGATCTCATGTCTCTGTGGTCATTGGTGTCTGTGTGTGTGGAGATCTCGTATCTGGTCATTGGTGTGTGGAGATCTCATGTCTAGTCATTGGTGTGTGGAGATCTCATGTCTCTGTGGTCATTGGTGTGTGGAGATCTCATGTCTGGTTATTGGTGTGTAGATCTCATGTCTGGTCATTGGTGTGTGGAGATCTCATGTCTCTGTGGTCATTGGTGTCTGTATGTGTGGAGATCTCATGTCTGGTCATTGGTGTGTGGAGATCTCATGTCTGGTCATTGGTGTGTGCAGATCTCATGTCTGGTCATTGGTGTGTGCAGATCTCATGTCTCTATGGTCATTGGTGTCTGTATGTGTGGAGATCTCATGTCTGGTTATTGGTGTGTAGATCTCATGTCTGGTCATTGGTGTGTGGAGATCTCATGTCTCTGTGGTCATTGGTGTGTGGAGATCTCATGTCTGGTTATTGGTGTGGAGATCTCATGTCTGGTCATTGGTGTGTGGAGATCTCATGTCTCTGTGGTCATTGGTGTCTGTATGTGTGGAGATCTCATGTCTGGTCATTGGTGTGTGGAGATCTCATGTCTCTGTGGTTATTGGTGTCTGTATGTGTGGAGATCTCATGTTTGGTCATTAGTGTGTGTAAAGATGTCACGTCTGGTTGCTTTTTGTGTGTGTGATTAATGAATTTATCTGGCTGTCTAATTGTGTTTTACTGTGTGATTAATGCATTTGTCTGGCTGTCTGACTGTGTTATTACTTTATGATTAATACATTTATCTGGCTGTTTGATTGTGTTTTACTGTGGGATTAGTGCATTTATCTGTCTGTCTGATTGTGTTTTACTGTGTGATTAATGAATTTATCTTGCTGTCTGATTGTGTTTTACTGTGTGATTAATGAATTTATCTGGCTGTCTGATTGTGATTTCTGTGTGATTAATGAATTTATCTTGCTGTCTGATTGTGTTTTACTGTGTGATTAAATGCATTTATCTGGTAGTCTGATTGTGTTTTATTGTGTGATTAAATGCATTTATCTGGTAGTCTTATTGTGTTTTACTGTGTGATTAATGCATTTATCTGGTAGTCTGAGGGTATGTTTTACCTGTATTAATGCATTTATCTGGCTGTCTGATTGTGTTTTACTATGTGATTAAATGCATTTATCTGGTAGTCTGATTGTGTTTTACTGTGTGATTATTGCATTTATCTAGTAGTCTGATTGTGTTTTGCTATGTGATTAAATGCATTTATCTGGTAGTCTTATTGTGTTTTACTGTGTGATTATTGCATTTATCTGGCTGTCTGATTGTGTTTTACGATGTGATTAATGCATTAAATGGTAGTCTGATTGTGTGTTTTACCTGTGATTAATGAGTTTAGTTGTCATTCTGATTCTCATTTTTCTGACACCAGGTGAGCATATGTGGCAGTCTGTCAGATTCGGCATGTGGGAAGTTTGACAGCAAGTTTCCCACAACTATCTGTGAAATTGGTGGCAGTGGCAACCGCACAGCTGTGGCCATGTCGGAATCAGGGCTGGAGTATTCCAGTGAGGGAAAAATGACACTTTCCTATACTGGACACATTGATCGTTGTAAGTTAACATCTATCATTTGCACATCATTACAAGTTTTAGTTCATCATGTTGTCTCTTTGATGCTGTGACATCTGTTGTGTAAAATGTCATGATGTTGTGGCATGTGTTTGATGTCATGGTATTGTGACATATGTTGTGTGTGCTGTCATGATGTTGAGGAATCTGTTTGATGTCATGGTATTGTGACATATGTTGTGTGTGCTGTCATGATGTTGAGCAATGTGTTTGATGTCATGGTATTGTGACATATGTTGTGTGTGCTGTCATGATGTTGTGGCATGTGTTTGATGTCATGGTATTGTGACATATGTTGTGTGTGCTGTCATGATGTTGAGGAATGTGTTGTGATTTGATGTTACCTCCTGATAATGTGCTGAATGTACACTGCCAATCACTGTTGGGGTGAGATGTGCTGTGTTTGAGTCAACGTCTAATTGTCAGCCCAGAGGTGGTGAGATGTGCTGTGTTTGAGTCAACGTCTAATTGTCAGCCCAGAGGTGGTGAGATGTGCTGTGTTTGAGTCAACGTCTAATTGTCAGCCCAGAGGTGGTGAGATGTGCTGTATTTGAGTCAACGTCTAATTGTCAGCCCAGAGGTGGTGAGATGTGCTGTGTTTGAGTCAACGTCTAATTGTCA
Source organism: Candidula unifasciata (assembly GCA_905116865.2). Lineage (NCBI taxonomy): Eukaryota > Metazoa > Mollusca > Gastropoda > Stylommatophora > Geomitridae > Candidula > Candidula unifasciata. The sequence continues at coordinate 224,173 of CAJHNH020000477.1, forward strand.
GCCCAGAGGTGGTGAGATGTGCTGTGTTTGAGTCAACGTCTAATTGGCAGCCCAGAGGTGGTGAGATGTGCTGTGTTTGAGTCAACGTCTAATTGTCAGCCCAGAGGTGGTGAGATGTGCTGTGTTTGAGTCAACGTCTAAATACAGCCCAGATGTCACATGAGCTCGATGATAGAGACTGATTTAGCACCATGCTCTTTGATTACAGCCCAGGGTGGAGCTGCCAGGAAGTTTATGTTCAACTTTGTCTGTGACCGAACGGCCCAGCCAGCAGTCGTCAAGTTTGGTGATCACAGTTTTCTGTCAACAACATTCACAGTGAAGACAGCCTTGGCTTGTGTCCCGCAGCCAGTCAGTTGTGTCAGCCAGGACTCTCAGGGCAGACAGTTTGACCTCTCCCCCCTGGCTAGAGACACTGGCAACTGGATTGTTATTGACACCCGACCCACACACAAGGACCTCAGTTACCACATCAATGTGTGTCGACCAGTCAACCCTACACCAGAAGTTTCTTGTCCAGGTCGAGTATCTGCAATGTCGTCTCTGTTCAACATTTCACTGTATGTATATTATTTGTAATGTTTAATTATGTTATCCTGTAATGTATGGAATATTATTCTAATGTTAAATTATGTAATCCTGAAATGTATGAAATATTATTTGTAATGTTTAATTATGTTATCCTTTAATGTGGGAAATATATTCTAATGTTAAATTATGTAATCCTGAAATGTATGAAATATTATTGTAATGTTTAATTATCTTATTCTATAATGTATGAAATATTATTCTAATGTTAAATTATGTTATCATGTAATGTATGAAATATTATTGTAATGTTTAATTATCTTATCCTATAATGTATGAAATATTACTATAATATTAAACTATGTTATCTTATAATGTATGAAATACTATTGTAATGTTAAATTATGTTATCTTATAATGTATTACAAAATAATGTAATGTTTAATTATGTTATCCTGTAATGTATGAAATATTATTGTAATGTTAAATTATGTTTTCCTGTAATGTATTGGATTGTGATTGTAATGCTGGTTTGTGTTATCTTTAAGTGCAAGGACATTGCTGTGGTGGTGATAGTTGTTCTGATGTCTGTTGTAGGTGATGATAGTGGTTCTGATGTCTGTTGTAGGTGGTGATAGTGGTTCTGATGTCTGTTGTAGGTGGTGATAGTGGTTCTGATGTCTGTTGTAGGTGGTGATAGTGGTTCTGATGTCTGTTGTAGGTGGTGATAGTGGTTCTGATGTCTGTTGTAGGTGATGATGGTTGTTCTGATGTCTGTTGTAGGTGATAATAGTAGTTCTGATGTCTGTTGTAGGTGGTGATAGTGGTTCTGATGTCTGTTGTAGGTGATGATAGTGGTTCTGATGTATGTTGTAGGTGATGATGGTTGTTCTGATGTCTGTTGTAGGTGATGATAGTGGTTCTGATGTCTGTTGTAGGTGATGATGGTTGTTCTGATGTCTGTTGTAGGTGATGATAGTGGTTCTGATGTCTGTTGTAGGTGATGATAGTGGTTCTGATGTCTGTTGTAGGTGGTGATAGTGGTTCTGATGTCTGTTGTAGGTGGTGATAGTGATTCTGATGTCTGTTGTAGGTAATGATAGTGGTTCTGATGTCTGTTGTAGGTGATGATAGTGGTTCTGATGTCTGTTGTAGGTGATGATAGTGGTTCTGATGTCTGTTGTAGGTGGTGATAGTAGTTCTGATGTCTGTTGTAGGTGGTGATAGTGGTTCTGATGTCTGTTGTAGGTGGTGATAGTGGTTCTGATGTCTGTTGTAGGTGGTGATAGTGGTTCTGATGTCTGTTGTAGGTGATAATAGTGGTTCTGATGTCTGTTGTAGGTGGTGATAGTGGTTCTGATGTCTGTTGTAGGTGATGATAGTGGTTCTGATGTCTGTTGTAGGTGATGATAGTGGTTCTGATGTATGTTGTAGGTGATGATGGTTGTTCTGATGTCTGTTGTAGGTGATGATAGTGGTTCTGATGTCTGTTGTAGGTGATAATAGTAGTTCTGATGTCTGTTGTAGGTGATGATAGTGGTTCTGATGTATGTTGTAGGTGATGATAGTTGTTCTGATGTCTGTTGTAGGTGATGATAGTGGTTCTGATGTCTGTTGTAGGTGATAATAGTAGTTCTGATGTCTGTTGTAGGTGATAATAGTAGTTCTGATGTCTGTTGTAGGTGATGATAGTGGTTCTGATGTCTGTTGTAGGTGATAATAGTAGTTCTGATGTCTGTTGTAGGTGATGATAGTAGTTCTGATGTCTGTTGTAGGTGATGATAGTGGTTCTGATGTCTGTTGTAGGTGATGATGGTTGTTCTGATGTCTGTTGTAGGTGATGATAGTTGTTCTGATGTCTGTTGTAGGTGATGATGGTTGTTCTGATGTCTGTTGTAGGTGATGATGGTTGTTCTGATGTCTGTTGTAGGTGATGATAGTTGTTCTGATGTCTGTTGTAGGTGATGATAGTGGTTCTGATGTCTGTTGTAGGTGATGATAGTGGTTCTGATGTCTGTTGTAGGTGATGATAGTGGTTCTGATGTCTGTTGTAGGTGATGATGGTTGTTCTGATGTCTGTTGTAGGTGATGATAGTGGTTCTGATGTCTGTTGTAGGTGGTGATAGTGGTTCTGATGTCTGTTGTAGGTGATGATAGTGGTTCTGATGTATGTTGTAGGTGATGATGGTTGTTCTGATGTCTGTTGTAGGTGATGATAGTGGTTCTGATGTCTGTTGTAGGTGATGATGGTGGTTCTTCTGATAGTGGTTCTGTTGTAGGTGATGATAGTGGTTCTGATGTATGTTGTAGGTAATGATAGTGGTTCTGATGTCTGTTGTAGATGATGATAGTGGTTCTGATGTCTGTTGTAGGTGATAATAGTAGTTCTGATGTCTGTTGTAGGTGATAATAGTAGTTCTGATGTCTGTTGTAGGTGGTGATAGTGGTTCTGATGTCTGTTGTAGGTGATGTTCTGATGTGGTTCTGATGTATGTTGTAGGTGATGATGGTTGTTCTGATGTCTGTTGTAGGTGATGATAGTGGTTCTGATGTCTGTGTGTAGGTGATGATGGTTGTTCTGATGTCTGTTGTAGGTGATGATAGTGGTTCTGATGTATGTAGGTAGGTGATGATAGTGGTTCTGATGTCTGTTGTAGGTGATGATAGTGGTTCTGATGTCTGTTGTAGTGAGTTTAATAGTAGTTCTGATGTCTGTTGTAGGTGATAGTGGTTCTGATAGTAGTTTCTGATGTCTGTTGTAGGTGATGATAGTGGTTCTGATGTCTGTTGTAGGTGATGATAGTGGTTCTGATGTCTGTTGTAGGTGATGATAGTGGTTCTGATGTCTGTTGTAGGTGATGATAGTGGTTCTGATGTCTGTTGTAGGTAGGTGATAGGTGGTGGTTCTGATGTCTGTTGTAGGTGGTGATAGTGGTTCTGATGTCTGTTGTAGGTAATGATAGTGGTTCTGATGTCTGTTGTAGATGATGATAGTGGTTCTGATGTCTGTTGTAGGTGGTGATAGTGGTTCTGATGTCTGTTGTAGGTGTGTAATGAGTAGTTATGATGATCTGTGGTTCTGATGTCTGTTGTAGGTGGTGTGGTGATAGTGGTTCTGATGTCTGTTGTCTGGTGGTGATAGTGGTTCTGATGTCTGTTGTAGGTGGTGATAGTGGTTCTGATGTCTGTTGTAGGTGGTGATAGTGGTTCTGATGTCTGTTGTAGGTGATAGTGGTCTGATGTCTGTTGTAGGTGGTGATATGTCTGTGTAGGGATAATAGTAGTTCTGATGTCTGTTGTAGGTGGTGATAGTGGTTCTGATGTCTGTTGTAGGTGGTGATAGTGGTTCTGATGTCTGTTGTAGGTGATTATAGTGGTTCTGATGTCTGTTGTAGGTGATTATAGTGGTTCTGATGTCTGTTGTAGGTGATTATAGTGGTTCTGATGTCTGTTGTAGGTGATTATAGTGGTTCTGATGTCTGTTGTAGGTGGTGCTGTTGGCGCATGTCAGACAGGCACCTCTGGCAATTTCAGCATGGGCTATGTCCAGTCAGAGCCTGTTGTGTCCAGTATAGATGGTGTGGTGAGTATCCGCTATGATGGCGGAGACAGGTGCCATGTGGGAACTGCCAATGAGAGTTTCCGCTCTACACAAATCATCTTCTTCTGTGATCATACCGAGGTAAATTTATGTGGTGGAGGATAGTTGTTGTTGACACGTTTTCCTCAGTCATGTTTGTCACTTAAGGCTGTATCATGTAAGAATCTCAGGTAAGGCTGTCAGGTAAGAATCTCAGGTAAGGCTGTCAGGTAAGACTGGGTCAGGTAAGACTCTCAGATAAGATTCTCAGGTAAGACTTTCAGGTAAGAATCTCAGGTAAGAATCTCAGGTAAGACACAGTCAAGTAAACATTAGGTAGGACTCACTCAGGTAAGGCTCAGGTATGATTCAATCAGGCTAGACACAGTCAGGTAAGACTCAGCCGGGTAAAACTCAACCTAGCCACATTGTATTTGTGCTTCTCTACACACTTATGTAAGCCTGCTTTACTGAATCTAATTTCTACTTCTTTAACCTCTGCCACTCCTGCCTTGGCCACCCAAAAACCAGTGAAACCTGTCTCTGTCGTCCTAGTCGCCCCAGGTTCCACTTCAGCCTAAGTCATCTCTGCCTCAGTCAAGCCAATCTCAGACCACAGTTACAGACCAGCCTTGACCAGGCTGAGTAGTTGTGACTACCTCAGTGGCCCCACTATGGCAGAGCAATGCTTAAATAGTACCCAGATAACCATCTTCATATGAGCAAGTTCTCACAGTACACGGATTAATGCCTAAATAGTACCCAGATAACCATCTTCATATGAGCAAGTTCTCACAGTACACAGAGTAATGCCTAAATGGTACCCAGATAACCATCTTCATATGAGCAAGTCCTCACAGTACACAGAGTAATGCCTAAATGGTACCCAGATAACCATCTTCATATGAGCAAGTCCTCACAGTACACAGAGTAATGCCTAAATGGTACCCAGATAACCATCTTTATATTTTGTGACCAAACAGTCAGAGTAGACAAGGCAGGTAAAAGTGTTATGCACATGATGCTGAAGAAGCTGAATATTTGAACATAAGCCATACTCAGATGTTTCCATCTTTAGTAATGGCTTCTGTCTTCAGTATATCATACATTGACACAATGTCTCATACTAATGTAATATATGTTCCATTTCTACTGTTGTCTAGTATAAACATTGTAAGCACCACAGTTGTCTAGTATAAACATTGTAAGCACCACAGGTGTCTAGTATAAACATTGTAAGCACCACTGGTGTCTAGTATAAACATTGTAAGCACCACAGTTGTCTGCTACATGATATTCTAGAGCAGGGTTTCCTAAAGTCAGCGCTACATATAAAACAGACCATTGTTGTCTGATAGAGGCGTCCCAGAACAGATTATGTGCAACTTGGCTAGGATTCTTGCCGTTTGACTGAGGCTGTTGAAAAATGTAGAGTGGAAGAAAGGACATGAAGAAGAAAGTAAATTTGTCATTGTTCTATTTGCTTGATTCATTCAAGCATTCATTGTCCAGTTGTGCCATTAAACATTGATTATGACTTGCAGTCTACTTGTTCCTTGCAGCCTATCCTGTACAGTCACTTGGATATCATGGATGGTATCAGGTCCAGCACTTTTGGCTTCTCACAACCACATTCATTTTATTGTTTATCTTTGACCTCCTCGTTTCATCCATCCCTCAGTTTCCAATATTAGTTAAGTTTGCTTATTCTCTGTTTGTCTCTTCTCAGAATTATCTCAAATAGTTCCAATAGATGAGAATGTGTACAGCCTTGAATCTGTATGATAAACTGTTTGTCTATCTTCTTAAGGAGCTTAGCCACTGTACTGTCTCATCAACTTAACCCTCAGCTTGTCTGTGCGTCTAACAGTTTGTGACGCTGCCAGTTTAAAGTATACTTAGTTAAGTTAAATGTTTTGTACTCCAGTAGTTACACTGTAACACCACCTTCATCACACTAACAGCTACCACACCACCAGTCACCCTGGCCCCACCACCAGTCACCCTGGCCCCACCACCAGTCACCCTGGCCTCACCACCAGTCACCCTGGCCTCACCACCAGTCACCCTGGCCTCACCACCAGTCACCCTGGCCTCACCACCAGTCACCCTGGTCCCACCACCAGTCACCCTGGCCTCACCACCAGTCACCCTGGTCCCACCACCAGTCACCCTGGTCCCACCACCAGTCACCCTGGTCCCACCACCAGTCACCCTGGCCTCACCACCAGTCACCCTGGCCTCACCGCCAGTCACCCTGGTCCCACCCCCAGTCACCCTGGTCCCACCCCCAGTCACCCTGGTCCCACCACCAGTCACCCTGGTCCCACGTCTCCCCACCAGACACAAAAAAACGCAGCTATTTCCTCCTCTTAGACAGCCGACAACACTACACCTGCCTGGCAGCCAGTATTCTGCCCTAGTGTCAGTGTATCTGTGGTGTTTTGTTTGCAGCATGGCCCTGTGTTTGAAGGAGAGAGCATCAGCTGTGAGTACACTTTTGTATGGAGGACTCCAAGTGCCTGTCCTCAGCAAGTAAGCTACTCTCTCTTTCTCTCTCACTCTCTCTCTCTCTCTCTCTCTCTCTCTTTCTCTCTCTCTCTCTCTCACACACACACACACACACACATGCACGTGCACACTCACAGTTACCAGTGTGTGATACCAGACACATATATACCACTGTGTGATACCAGACACATATATACTACTGTGTGATACCAGACACATATACTACTGTGTGATACCAGACACATATATACTACTGTGTGATACCAGACACATATATACCACTGTGTGATACCAGACACATATATACCACTGTGTGATACCAGACACATATATACTACTGTGTGATACCAGACACATATTTACCACTGTGTGATACCAGACACATATATACCACTGTGTGATACCAGACATATATATATACTACTGTGTGATACCAGACACATATATACTACTGTGTAATACCAGACACATATATACCACTGTGTGATACTAGACACACATATACTACTGTGTGATACCAGACACATATATACCACTGTGTGATACCAGACACATATATATACTACTGTGTGAAACCAGACACATATATACTACTGTGTGATACCAGACACATATATACTACTGTGTGATACCAGATACATATATACTACTGTGTGATACCTGACATATATACTACTGTGTGATACCAGAGATATATACTACTGTGTGATGCCAGACACATATATACCACTGTGTGATACCAGACACATATATATACTACTGTGTGATACCAGACACATATATACTACTGTGTGAGACCAGACACATATATACTACTGTGTGAAACCAGACACATATATACCAGTGTGTGAAACCAGACACATATATACTACTGTGTGATACCAGACATGTATACTACTGTGTGATACCAGACATATATACCACTGTGTGATACCAGACACATATATACCACTGTGTGATACCAGACACATATATACTACTGTGTGATCCCAGACATATATACTACTGTGTGATACCAGACACATATATACTACTGTGTGAAACCAGACATATATACCACTGTGTGATACCAGACACATATATACTACTGTGTGATACCAGACACATATATACTACTGTGTGATACCAGACATATATACCACTGTGTGATACCAGACACATATATACTACTGTGTGATACCAGACACATATATACTACTGTGAGATACCAGACACATATATACTACTGTGTGATACCAAACATATTTAGCACTGTGTGATACCAGACACATATATACCACTGTGTGATACTAGACACATATATACTACTGTGTGATACCAGACACATATATACTACTGTGTGATACCAGACACATATATACTACTGTGTGATACCAGACACATATATACTACTGTGTGAAACCAGACACATATTTACTACTGTGTGATACCAGACACATATATACTACTGTGTGATACCAGACACATATATACCACTGTGTGATACCAGACATATATACCACTGTGTGATATCAGACACATATATACTACTGTGTGATCATAGACATATATACCACTGTGTGATCCCAGACACATATATACTACTGTGTGATACCAGACATATATACTACTGTGTGATACCAGACATATATACCACTGTGTGATACCAGATACATATATACCACTGTGTGATACCAGACATATATACCACTGTGTGATACCAGAAATATATACCACTGTGTGATACCAGACATATATACCACTGTGTGATACCAGACACATATATACCACTGTGTGATACCAGACACATATATACTACTGTGTGATACCAGACACATATATACTACTGTGTGATACCAGACACATATATACTACTGTGTGATACCAGATACAATTATACTACTGTGTGATACCAGACACATATATACCACTGTATACCTGATTTTTGGTTGGCCACAGATGTCATGTTGTGTAAGGTAATACCTGATATTTGGTTGGTCACAGATGTTGTCATGTTGTGTAATTTAATACCTGATATTTGGTTGGTCACAGATGTCATGTTGTGTAGGTAATAAAGGTAATACCTGATTTTTGGTTGGTCACAGATGTCATGTTGTGTAAGGTAATACCTGATATTTGGTTGGCCACAGATGTTGTCATGTTGTGTAAGGTAATACCTGATTTTTGGTTGGTCACAGATGTCATGTTGTGTAAGGTAATACCTGATTTTTGGTTGGCCACATGTCATGTTGTGTAAGGTAATACCTGATATTTGGTTGGTCACAGATGTTATGTTGTGTAAGGTAATACCTGATTTTTGCTTGGTCACATGTCATGTTGTGTGACATGATGCCTGATATTCATGGCTGATGTTAGATTGTCTTGTCTCCTTCAGGTCACCACCGGCTCAGACTGTAAAGTGACTGACCCGTTGTACAATTATGAGTTTGATCTCAGCAGTCTGCGCCGCTCCTCAGATGACTACAACATCTCTGCCAGTGGTTATCATTTCTTGCTCAATGTCTGTGGGCCCTTAGTGAAAGGACCAAAGGAAATGCAACCTTTCACATTACTATATTTTATCACTGATTTAAAATATCAGTTTTCCAGTAGCATACCATTTTGTCATTGACTCAGTCACAGTCTACCACTATATCACACACACTGTCATTGACTCAGTCAGTCTGACTATATCACACTCATTTGTCAGTCTCACAGAGTCTACCACTATATCACACTACCATTTGTCATCAGTGACTTAGTCACAGAGTCATTGACCAGTCATAGTCACACTATCACACTTTGTCATTGACTCAGTCACCCAGTCTGCCTCTATATCACGCTACCATTTGTCATTGACTTAGTCACAGAGTCTACCACTATATCACACTACCATTTGTCATTGACTCAGTCACAGTCTACTACTATATCACGCTACAGTTTGTCATTGACTCAGTCACAGTCTACCACTATATCACACTACCATTTGTCATTGACTCAGTCACAGTCTACCACTGTATCACGCTACAGTTTGTCATTGACTCAGTCACAGTCTACCACTATATCGCGCTACAGTTTGTCATTGACTCAGTCACAGTCTACCACTATATCACACTACCATTTGTCATTGATTCAGTCACAGAGTCTGCCACTATATCACACTATCATTTGTCATTGACTCAGTCACAGTCTACCACTATATCACACTACCATTTGTCATTGACTCAGTCACTGAGTCTACCACTATATCACACTACCATTTGTCATTGACTCAGTCACAGAGTCTACCACTATATCACACTACCATTTGTCATTGACTCAGTCACAGAGTCTACCACTATATCACACTACCATTTGTCATTGACTCAGTCACAGTCTACCACTATATCACACTACCATTTGTCATTGACTCAGTCACTGAGTCTACCACTATATCACACTACCATTTGTCATTGACTCAGTCACAGTCTACCACTATATCACACTACCATTTGTCATTGACTCAGTCACAGAGTCTGCCACTATATCACACTACCATTTGTCATTGACTCAGTCACAGTCTACCACTATATCATGCTACAGTTTGTCATTGACTCAGTCACAGTCTACCACTATATCACACTACCATTTGTCATTGACTCAGTCACAGTCTACCACTATATCACACTACCATTTGTCATTGACTCAGTCACAGTCTACCACTGCATCACGCTACAGTTTGTCATTGACTCAGTCACACAGTCAACCACTATATCACACTACCATTTGTCATTGACTCAGTCACAGAGTCTGCCACTATATCACACTACCATTTGTCATTGACTCAGTCACAAAGTCAACCACTACATCACACTACCATTTGTCATTGACTCAGTCACAAAGTCAACCACTATATCACGCTACCATTTGTCATTGACTCAGTCACAAAGTCAACCACTATATCACACTACCATTTGTCATTGACTCAGTCACAAAGTCAACCACTATATCACGCTACCATTTGTCATTGACTCAGTCACAAAGTCAACCACTATATCACACTACCATTTGTCATTGACTCAGTCACAGTCTACTACTATATCACACTACCATTTGTCATTGACTTAGTCACAGTCTACCACTGTATCACGCTACAGTTTGTCATTGACTCAGTCACACAGTCAACCACTATATCACACTACCATTTGTCATTGACTCAGTCACAGTCTACCACTGTATCACGCTACAGTTTGTCATTGACTCAGTCACACAGTCAACCACTATATCACACTACCATTTGTCATTGACTCAGTCACAGAGTCTGCCACTATATCACACTACCATTTGTCATTGACTCAGTCACAAAGTCAACCACTACATCACACTACCATTTGTCATTGACTCAGTCACAGAGTCTGCCACTATATCACACTACCATTTGTCATTGACTCAGTCACAAAGTCAACCACTACATCACACTACCATTTGTCATTGACTCAGTCACAAAGTCAACCACTATATCACGCTACCATTTGTCATTGACTCAGTCACAAAGTCAACCACTATATCACACTACGATTTGTCATTGACTCAGTCACAAAGTCAACCACTATATCACACTACCATTTGTCATTGACTCAGTCACAAAGTCAACCACTATATCACGCTACCATTTGTCATTGACTCAGTCACAAAGTCAACCACTATATCACACTACCATTTGTCATTGACTCAGTCACAAAGTCAACCGCTATATCACGCTACCATTTGTCATTGACTCAGTCACAAAGTCAACCACTATATCACACTACCATTTGTCATTGACTCAGTCACAGTCAACCACTATATCACGCTACCATTTGTCATTGACTCAGTCACAAAGTCAACCACTATATCACGCTACCATTTGTCATTGACTCAGTCACAGTCAACCACTATATCACGCTACCATTTGTCATTGACTCAGTCACAGTCTACCACTATATCACGCTACCATTTGTCATTGGCTAAGTCACAGTCTACCACTATATCACACTACCATTTGTCATTGACTCAGTCACAGTCTACCACTATATCACACTACCATTTGTCATTGACTCAGTCACAGAGTCTACCACTGTATCACACTACCATTTGTCATTGACTCAGTCACAGTCTACCACTGTATCACACTACCATTTGTCATTGACTCAGTCACAGAGTCTACCACTATATCACACTACCATTTGTCATGGACTCAGTCACAGAGTCTGCCACTACATCACACTACCATTTGTCATTGACTAAGTCACAGTCTACCACTATATCACACTACCATTTGTCATTGACTCAGTCCCAGTCTACCACTATATCACACTACCATTTGTCATTGACTCAGGCACAGAGCTACCACTATATCACGCTACAGTTTGTCATTGACTCAGTCACAGTCTACTACTATATCACACTAGTTTGTCATCGACTCAGTCACAGTCTTCCACTATATCATAATACAGTTTTTCATTGACTCTGCCACATGATCTATTACTTTATTACACAGCTGTTTGTTCAGTGAGGTGTTCTGAATGTTGAATTAAGAACTGACATCACAGCACTCAGGACACATCCATAGGGGCTCAGTCCCCATCTTCAGCAGCAAGTGAAGAGTTCCAGTTTCAATGGTACCAGTAACCATCTGATTGTATATCTGTCTCATCCTTTCCCTGAGTGTTGAGCATTGGCCAGATCCCTTATTAACTTCTCGCAACGCCATTCTCCTCAGGCCGTAATGATCTATCTGCGCCTCTGCACTGTTTACCCGTTCCCAAAGGGACCTCACAAAATCTAACATCAATTAACCACCAAGTGGTGCAAATACAGCCAGTCTATCTACCTGCCCATTTCCCAACACACCGGCAAGACATGGAGGAAATGTCCAAAGGATGCTAACTACCCGGGACCTCTGAAGTGATGCTTGCCACTCTGCACAAAGCATGCCTGTTTTCACCTATTTCAACAGTGAGGTGTTCTCTGTTTCAGGTCACCATGTGTGGCCTGTTTTTGAGGTATTATCTGTTTGTGGTCACCATGTGTAGCTTGTCTGTGAGATATTATCTGTTTGTAGTCACCACATGTAGCCTGTCTGTGAGGTGTTATCGCTTTGTGGTTGCCACATGTAATCTGTCTGTGAGGTGTTATCCATTTATCCTCCCCACATGTAGCCTGTCTATGAAGTATTATCTATTTATTGTCACCACATGTAACCTTCTTAGATGTGTTCTGCGTTTGTGGTCACCATATTTACCCTTCTAAGGGGTGTTATCTGCTTGTGGTCACCATATTTATCCTTCTGTGGGATGCTCTCTGTTTGTGGTCACCACATGTAGCCTTCTATGGGATGTTATATGTTTGTGGTCACCATATTTACCCTTCTATGGGATGCTCTCTGTTTGTGGTCACCACATGTAGCCTGTCTGTGGGATGTTGTCTTTGTATGGTCACCACATGTAGCAGGTCTGTCAGGTGTTCTCTGTTTGTGGTCACCACATGTAGCAGGTCTGTGAGGTGTTCTCTGTTTGTGGTCACCACATGTAGCCTGTCTGTAAGGTGTTCTCTGTTTGTGGTCACTACATGTAGCAGGTCTGTGAGGTGTTCTCTGTTTGTGGTCACCACATGTAGCCTGTCTGTGGGATGTTATCTGTGTGTGGTTACATTATCCCTGCTGACTAGTGGTTCTCATGTGTTCAGGAACCTCCAGTAACAAGCCGATCTACAACATGGGACAGATCTCCCTGGTCTACAAGGAAGGCAAGGACAGTTGCCATGGAACTTTCACAAGGTCCACAATCATCTACTTCATATGTGATCACAGCCAGACAAGCAGTACTTCACCCCAATATGTGGACGAGAAATCAGACTGCACGTACGTCTTTGAGTGGCGTACCAGCACAGCATGCCCTCCACACCAAATTTCAGATTGTTCGTTTAAACACGGTGATGATATCTTTGATCTGTCTCGCCTGGCACGTGTTGATGACAACTACGAGAGAGTCTATGCTGATTCAAAGATATCATATATTATCAACATCTGCCGGTCCTTGGTGCATAAAAAAGGTAAGTGTCTGTGTATGGGCATTTGTTGTGTGGGTACATATGAGATTTTCAAGCTTACATTGACGCTTGGAGCCAGTAGGTTTGATGGATGTCAGTGATCATGACTAAGTTGTCTAGCTGGTTAGAATACTGGTAACCGGTACACAGGCACTGGCTGTGCGTGACAGACAGACAGTACACAGACACCGGCTAATACAGTGGGCTGACAGACGGATAGTACACAGACACTGGCTCATACAATGAGCTGAAAGACAGACAGTGCACAGACACTGGCTCATACACTGAGCTGACAGACAGTACACAGATACCGGCTGATACAATGAGCTGACAAGCAAACAGTACACAGACACTGGTTCAAACAGGGAGCTAACGGACAGTACACAGAAACTGGCGAAAATGGCAGAATATCAGACAGACCTGCATACCTATTTCTTAACCCCTTGGAAATAAAGTTTTTTCATTTGTTTGATGCTCCAGATGTGTCCCAGCCATTTGAGCCTTTGAAGGTTGAGCATTGAGAAAACTGGTGATGGCTGCTCTTGGCACAAACACAGACATTGGGCGCGGACAACATGGCTACACGCAGAGCAGTCTTATTGTAGTCATATTTCAAAACATCGTTTCTTGCTGGCTCTTTACAGACCCGGATCAGAACAGTCAGGGAAGTGAATGGGGGATATTTTCCTATAATCACTGTTCATCTCTGGTCTGTCTTCCTCAGATCAGACGTGCCCTTTCAATGCTGCAGCTTGTAGGATTGACCTGTCTGAAACCGACATCAAGAAAAGGTCAGTTCATGGTTGCTTCTACTCTGCATTACTGTGTGCTCATTATCACATCTACTGTGCTAGCACTGGAGTACTGGATAATAAGTCTTGAGTACTCAACGCTAGCTATACACTCCTAGGTCTTTAGTACTGGATACTAGCTATACTCCCCTAGGTTTCGAGTACTGGATACTAGCTATACACCCAAAGGTCTGGAGTACTGAGTGTATGATATTAAGTTCACATTAATTAATTTGGGGTCTGTTTTCCTGAATTTTTGGTACCGTAGATCTACAGGTGTAGGTCTGTAGTACTGGCTGTTTGGTCGAAAGTCTTACCTATATAGTACTCATTGCTAGGTCTAGTGACGTGGCTGTATAGGACTCAGTGCTGGGTATCTACAGTTCTTTATGCTGGGTCTAGTGACCTGGCTGTATAGGTCTGAGTACTGGGTATCTACAGTTCTTTATGCTGGGTCTAGTGACCTGGCTGTATAGGACTGAGTACTGGATATCTACAGTTCTTTATGCTAGGTCAAGTGACCTGGCTGTATAGGACTCAGTGCTGGGTATCTACAGTACTTTATGCTGGGTCTAGTGACCTGGCTGTATAGGACTCAGTGCTGGGTATCTACAGTTCTTTATGCTGGGTCTAGTGACCTGGCTGTATAGGACTGAGTACTGGGTATCTACAGTTCTTTATGCTGGGTCTAGTGACCTGGCTGTATAGGACTGAGTACTGAGTATCTACAGTTCTTTATGCTGGGTCTAGTGACCTGGGTGTATAAAACTGAGTGCTGGGTATCTACAGTTCTTTATGCTAGGTCTAGTGACCTGGCTGTATAGGACTCAGTGCTGGGTATCTACAGTTCTTTATGCTGGGTCTAGTGACCTGGCTGTAAAGGACTGAGTACTGGGTATCTACAGTTCTTTATGCTGGGTCTAGTGACCTGGCTGTATAGGACTCAGTGCTGGGTATCTACAGCTCTTAATGCTGGGTCTAGTGACCTGGCTGTATAGGACTGAGTACTGGGTATCTACAGTTTTTTATGCTGGGTCTAGTGACCTGGCTGTATAGGACTGAGTACTGGGTATCTACAGCTCTTTATGCTAGGTCTAGTGACCTGGCTGTATAGGACTGAGTACTGGGTATCTACAGTTCTTTATGCTAGGTCTAGTGACCTGGCTGTATAGGACTCAGTGCTGGGTATCTACAGTTCTTTATGCTAGGTCTCTACAGCTGATCTATTTTGGTTTTGATGCTGTATCTAAAGGCAGGGTGCTAAATATGTCAGAGTTGTGGCTCAGTCGTCATTCCTGTGTTAGGTAGTTAGTCTTGGATGCCTGCAGGAATTTACTGTATGGACATTTATTTGCTAGGCCCTGAACAAATAACTTTAGTACAAGCTAGAGCTGTTGATACTAGTTAGAGCTCTGTCGTATAAGCTAGAACTGTTGGTACTAGTTAGAGCTCTGTAGTATAAGCTAGAACTGTTGATACTAGTTAGAGCTCTGTAGTATAAGCTAAAACTGTTGATACTTGTTAGAGCTCTGTAGTATAAGCTAGAACTGTTGATACTTGTTAGAGCTCTGTAGTATAAGCTAGAACTGTTGATATTAGTTAGAGCTCTGTAGTATAAGCTAAAACTGTTGATACTAGTTAGAGCTCTGTAGTATAAGCTAAAACTGTTGATACTAGTTAGAGCTCTGTAGTATAAGCTAAAACTGTTGATACTAGTTAGAGCTCTGTAGTATAAGCTAAAACTGTTGATACTAGTTAGAGCTCTGTAGTATAAGCTAAAACTGTTGATACTTGTTAGAGCTCTGTAGTATAAGCTAGAACTGTTGATATTAGTTAGAGCTCTGTAGTATAAGCTAAAACTGTTGATACTAGTTAGAGCTCTGTAGTATAAGCTAGAACTGTTGATACTTGTTAGAGCTCTGTAGTATAAGCTAAAACTGTTGATACTAGAGCTCTATAGTATAAGCTAAAACTGTTGATACTAGTTAGAGCTCTGTAGTATAAGCTAAAACTGTTGGTACTAGTTAGAGCTCTGTAATATAAGCTAAAACTGTTGGTACTAGTTAGAGCTCTATAGTATAAGCTAAAACTGTTGATACTAGTTAGAGCTCTATAGTATAAGCTAAAACTGTTGGTACTAGTTAGAGCTCTGTAGTATAAGCTAAAACTGTTGATACTAGTTAGAGCTCTGTAGTATAAGCTAAAACTGTTGATACTAGTTAGAGCTCTGTAGTATAAGCTAGAACTGTTGATACTAGTTAGAGCTCTGTAGTATAAGCTAAAACTGTTGATACTAGTTAGAGCTCTAGAGCTAGAACTGTTGATACTAGTTAGAGCTCTAGTATAAGCTAGAACTTGATACTAGTTAGAGCTCTGTAGTATAAGCTAAAACTGTTGATACTAGTTAGAGCTCTGTAGTATAAGCTCTGTACTAGTAGAGCTCTATAGTATAAGCTAAAACTGTTGATACTAGTTAGAGCTCTAGTGTAGCTAAACTGCTACTAGTTAGAGCTCTGTAGTATAAGCTAAAACTGTTGGTAGCTCTGTAGTAGTATAAGCTAAAACTGTTGGTACTAGTTAGAGCTCTGTAGTATAAGCTAAAACTGTTGGTACTAGTTAGAGCTCTATAGTATAAGCTAAAACTGTTGATACTAGTTAGAGCTCTGTAGTATAAGCTAAAACTGTTGGTACTAGTTAGAGCTCTGTAGTATAAGCTAAAACTGTTGATACTAGTTAGAGCTCTGTAGTATAAGCTAAAACTGTTGATACTAGTTAGAGCTCTGTAGTATAAGCTAGAACTGTTGATACTAGTTAGAGCTCTGTAGTATAAGCTAAAACTGTTGATACTAGTTAGAGCTCTATAGTATAAGCTAAAACTGTTGATACTAGTTAGAGCTCTGTAGTATAAGCTAAAACTGTTGATACTAGTTAGAGCTCTGTAGTATAAGCTAAAACTGTTGATACTAGTTAGAGCTCTATAGTATAAGCTAAAACTGTTGATACTAGTTAGAGCTCTGTAGTATAAGCTAAAACTGTTGGTACTAGTTAGAGCTCTGTAGTATAAGCTAAAACTGTTGGTACTAGTTAGAGCTCTGTAGTATAAGCTAAAACTGTTGATACTAGTTAGAGCTCTGTAGTATAAGCTAAAACTGTTGATACTAGTTAGAGCTCTGTAGTATAAGCTAAAACTGTTGGTACTAGTTAGAGCTCTGTAGTATAAGCTAAAACTGTTGATACTAGTTAGAGCTCTGTAGTATAAGCTAAAACTGTTGATACTAGTTAGAGCTCTGTAGTATAAGCTAAAACTGATACTAGTTAGATAGTATAAGCTACTGTTGTTAGAGCTCTGTAGTATAAGCTAAAACTGTTGATACTAGTTAGAGCTCTGTAGTATAAGCTAAAACTGTTGATACTAGTTAGAGCTCTATAGTATAAGCTAAAACTGTTGATACTAGTTAGAGCTCTATAGTATAAGCTAAAACTGTTGATACTAGTTAGAGCTCTGTAGTATAAGCTAAAACTGTTGATACTAGTTAGAGCTCTGTAGTATAAGCTAAAACTGTTGATACTAGTTAGAGCTCTGTAGTATAAGCTAAAACTGTTGATACTAGTTAGAGCTCTGTAGTATAAGCTAAAACTGTTGATACTAGTTAGAGCTCTGTAGTATAAGCTAAAACTGTTGATACTTGTTAGAGCTCTATAGTATAAGCTAAAACTGTTGGTACTAGTTAGAGCTCTATAGTATAAGCTAGAACTGTTGATACTAGTTAGAGCTCTGTAGTATAAGCTAAAACTGTTGATACTAGTTAGAGCTCTGTAGTATAAGCTAGAACTGTTGATACTTGTTAGAGCTCTGTAGTATAAGCTAAAACTGTTGATATTAGTTAGAGCTCTGTAGTATAAGCTAGAACTGTTAATACTAGTTAGAGCTCTGTAGTATAAGCTAAAACTGTTGATACTAGTTAGAGCTCTGTAGTATAAGCTAAAACTGTTGATACTAGTTAGAGCTCTGTAGTATAAGCTAAAACTGTTGATACTAGTTAGAGCTCTGTAGTATAAGCTAAAACTGTTGATACTTGTTAGAGCTCTATAGTATAAGCTAAAACTGTTGGTACTAGTTAGAGCTCTATAGTATAAGTTAGAACTGTTGATACTAGTTAGAGCTCTATATAGTATAAGCTAGAACTGTTGATACTTGTTAGAGCTCTGTAGTATAAGCTAGAACTGTTGATACTAGTTAGAGCTCTGTAGTATAAGCTGGAACTGTTGATACTAGTTAGAGCTCTGTAGTATAAGCTAGAACTGTTGATACTAGTTAGAGCTCTGTAGTATAAGCTAGAACTGTTGATACTAGTTAGAGCTCTGTAGTATAAGCTAGAACTGTTAATACTAGTTAGAGCTCTGAAGTATAAGCTAGAACTGTTGATACTAGTTAGAGCTCTATAGTATAAGCTAGAACTGTTTAAACTAGTTAGAGCTCCGTAGTATAAGCTAGAACTGTTGATACTAGTTAGAGCTCTGTAGTATAAGCTAGAACTGTTGATACTAGTTAGAGCTCTGTAGTATAAGCTAGAACTGTTGATACTAGTTAGAGCTCTGTAGTATAAGCTAGAACTGTTGATACTAGTTAGAGCTCTGTAGTATAAGCTAGAACTGTTGATACTAGTTAGTGCTCTGTAGGACAGGCTAGAACTGTTGATACTAGTTAGTGCTCTGTAGAACAGGCTAGAACTGTTGATACTAGTTAGAGCTCTGTAGTATAAGCTAGAACTGTTGATACTAGTTAGAGCTCTGTAGTAAAAGCTAGAACTGTTGATACTAGTTAGAGCTCTGTAGTATAAGCTAGAACTGTTTATACTAGTTAGAGCTCTGTTGTACAAGCTAGAACTGTTGATACTAGTTAGTGCTCTGTAGAACAGGCTAGAACTGTTGATACTAGTTAGAGCTCTGTAGTATAAGCTAGAACTGTTGATACTAGTTAGAGCTCTGTAGTATGAGCTAGAACTGTTGATACTAGTTAGAGCTCTGTAGTATAAGCTAGAACTGTTGATACTAGTTAGAGCTCTGTAGAACAGGCTAGAACTGTTGATACTAGTTAGAGCTCTGTAGTATAAGCTAGAACTGTTGATACTAGTTAGAGCTCTGTAGAACAGGCTAGAACTGTTCATACTAGTCTTCATGCTAGTTAGTGCTGCATAGTAATGTTGTTTTAACTGTGTCATTGATTGTCTAAAATGGTTTGTATTGGCAGTTGAGATGAAACTGTTTGATGTGCCTACTTGCAGGTTTCACAATATTGGTGAAGTGACCAGCCACTCGATCAGCTTCGAACATGGCAGTCTGATGTTGCGCTATGACAATGGGGAACTCTGCACAGATGGCAAGAACAGGCGGTCAACAGTCATTGTCTTTAACTGTGACCCCAACACAGATGCTGTAAGTTCTCTCTCTCTCTTTCACCCACCTGTTTATGACCTTTACAGTATGCTGTCTCTCTCTCTCTCTCTTTCAGCCACCTGTTTATGACCTTTAGAGTATGCTGTAAGTTCTCTCTCTCTCTTTCACCCACTTGTTTATGACCTTTAGAGTATGCTGTCTCTCTCTCTCACCCACCTGTATATGACCTTTAAAGTATGCTGTAAGTTCTCTCTCTCTCTCTCTCACTGTAATATGGGATATTTTCACCCTGATTAGGAAGGTTGGAGGGAAAGCCCAAGGTTAACAAGAATACCGAGAGAAGCCAGATACTCGGATTAACCGAGGTGTTAAAGATACGTGATGACCACCAGTTATCACCTGGAACCCGATGATAGCGACCACAGGTCGCCACGTGGAAGTAAAGGATAACCGCGTATTGCCACGTGAAACGAACACGGGGTATAGCTCAGACCCTAGTCTGATCAGGTTAGAATGTGTTGACTGTCGGAGTGAAAGGATGGGAGAGTGATCGAGAGAGTGACAACGTGAGACTGATTGCTGTGAGAGGAAAAACAGACGACGTCATCCATTTGAAGCCAAGACCAGCCAGGCCAGTCTGTGTGATGTCGAGGAGAAGAACCAGATACATCTGTGCGAACTCTGGTCAGTGACTGCGTGAGAAACCAGCATGTTGGAGTCTGACTAATGTGGTGTGTTTAAGCTGTTTTATAGGACACGAACCTGACATTCATGTAAATGATAAGATATCAATAAACTGACGTATGGTACTGCTTGTCGGCTTGTCCCAGTTATGTCATCATAGAATGTGTGCTAAGAGCATTCACTATACACATCATCTCCTAGACAACAGCCAGTGCAAGTAGAGTTAGTACAAACATGACTCATTGCAAGTGGAGGCTCTAGAACGGAAGTAATCGGGCATAAACAAGACAGCAACAGTGACACGATATCATAAACTGCCACTTGTCACGCAAATAGTAGATTCCATTGAAAGTTGGAGGCAAAAAATAGTTGCTGAAAACAGACATGTAAGAGACGATATCTGCTGAGAAAGCACAGTTCATGAAATCATCTAGAAATTACATCAGTTGCACCGTCACAGCCGAGCGTTTGAGAATTTAGATAACAAACCGCCATGTACATTCAGATGGTAGATTCCGTTGGAAGTTGGAGGCGAGACAGAGTTGCCGAAAATAGACATGTAAGAGACAATATCTGGTGATACGCACCGACCAGTTGCGACAAAAATTCCTGTGAACACCCCTGAAAATGGGTCATTGCCTCACGTGTGCGAAAGGTTAAAGAGCACATGTAAACTGCCCAGGGTTACGTGGCACTTTGCGCTGTTCTTCAAAAAGAATCGACAAGAAGCCTACGATCAAGAATAGAAAAGGTGGCTTGACAACAGTTTGCGAGAACAAATTGTATGTCATCTACCTGTATATAATTACCTTTGAAGTATACTGTTAGTGTTCTCTCTCATCTGCCTGTGTATGATCTTTGACATATGCTGTAGGTGTTCTTTCTCGTCTGCCTGTCTATAGCCTGTCTGTTGCATATCTGACAAGTATGTTCTGTCTGTATTATGTTTACATACCCTTGTCTGTTAAATTGTTCTGACATTACCTGTTTCCTAGCTGGGCACCCCAAGCAGTCACTTCACCATCAATGGATGTGAAGAGCATTTTATCTGGACTTCCAGTGCAGCCTGTCCACTTCAAAGACAAGCTGACAATACAACAGGATTTGGCAGCTGTCGAGTGACCAACTTGAATACTGGTGAGTCTCAGCACTAACTATCTTATGTTATACTTTCTCCCATCATTCCCTGATATAGACATGTTCACACTGTTTCACTCTCTCCCATCATTCCCTTCGATCTTACCAACGAGTCGAAAGACATCAAACTAAAGGATATTGTTCTTGAAAAAATCACCAGCTTCACATACTTAGGGAGCAAGATAACCTCTGCGGGAGATACAACATCAGAAATGACTCGAATCGCGTTAGCATCAAGTGCCTTTAACAAACTGTCAAACATTTGGAAGTCAAGATCACTCAGCAACAACACGAAACTTAAGGTCTTCAATTCCTGTGTGATCCCAGTGCTAACTTATGGTTGTGAGAGTTGGAAATCATCAGTATCAATCGATAAGAAACTAGTCGCTTTCGAGAATAGATGCCTCCGAAAGCTATTGAATGTTCACTGGTCGGACTTTAGGTCCAATACATCTATAAGACAGGAAACAAAACAAAAATATGTGTCTGATTTTATTAGAATGCGTCGCTGGAATTACATCGGTCACGTACTCAGAATGGACATACAGAGACTTCCCCACCAAGCCTTCATATGGTCACCAGAGGGTAAAAGAAAACAGGGAAGACCAAAAGAAACTCTCCGTAGAACCATCACAAGGGAGAGCTCAACCATAGGTCTCAGTCGCACTCAAGACCTACATCAAGTGGCAACGAACCGACGGACGTGGAAATTATGACCTCTGCCCTATGCGCCATCTTTGGCACAAGAGGAATAACTAACTAACTAACATCATTCCCTGATATAGACATGTTCACACTGTTTTACTCTCTCCCCTCATTCCCTGATATAGACATGTTCACACTGTCTCATTGTCTCCCATCATTCCCTGATATAAACAAGTTCACACTGTTTCACTCTCTCCCCTCATTCCCTGATATAGACATATTCACACTGTCTCACTCTCTCTCATCATTCCCTGATATAGACATATTCACACTGTCTCACTCTCTCTCATCATTCCCTGATATAGACATATTCACACTGTCTCACTCTCTCTCATCATTCCCTGATATAGACATGTTCACACTGTCTCATTGTCTCCCATCATTCCCTGATATAGACATGTTCACACTGTCTCATTGTCTCCCATCATTCCCTGATATAGACATGTTCACACTGTTTTACTTTCTCCCATCATTCCCTGATATAGACATGTTCACACTGTTTCACTCTCTCCCATCATTCCCTGATATAGACATGTTCACACTGTTTTACTTTCTCCCATCATTCCCTGATATAGACATGTTCACACTGTTTTACTTTCTCCCATCATTCCCTGATATAGACATGTTCACACTGTTTTACTTTCTCCCATCATTCCCTGATATAGACATGTTCACACTGTCTCATTGTCTCTCATCATTCCCTGATATAGACATGTTCACACTGTTTTACTTTCTCCCATCATTCCCTGATATAGACATGTTCACACTGTCTCATTGTCTCTCATCATTCCCTGATATAGACATGTTCACACTGTTTTACTTTCTCCCATCATTCCCTGATATAGACATGTTCACACTGTTTCACTCTCTCCCATCATTCCCTGATATAGACATGTTCTCACTGTCTCATTGTCTCTCATCATTCCCTGATATAGACATGTTCACACTGTTTTACTTTCTCCCATCATTCCCTGATATAAACATATTCACACTGTCTCGCTCTCTCCCATCATTCCCTGATATAAACATATTCACACTGTCTCACTCTCTCCCATCATTCCCTGATACAGACATGTTCACACTGTCTCATTGTCTCCCATCATTCCCTGATGTAGACATGTTCACACTGTCTCACTCTCTCCCATCACTCCCCATTATAGCTATGATCACACTGTTCCTGGGTTGTAATGTCTCCCATCATTCCCTGATGTAGACATGCTCACACTGTTCCTGGGTTGTAATGTCTCCCATCATTCCCTGATGTAGACATGTTCACACTGTTCCTGGGTTGTAATGTCTCCCATCATTCCCTGATGTAGACATGTTCACACTGTTCTTGGGTTGTAATGTCTCCCATCATTCCCTGATGTAGACATGTTCACACTGTTTCTGGGTTGTAATGTCTCCCATCATTCCCTGATGTAGACATGCTCACACTGTTCCTGGGTTGTAATGTCTCCCATCATTCCCTGATGTAGACGTGTTCACACTGTTCCTGGGTTGTAATGTCTCCCATCATTCCCTGATGTAGACATGTTCACACTGTTCCTGGGTTGTAATGTCTCCCATCATTCCCTGATGTAGACATGCTCACACTGTTCCTGGGTTGTAATGTCTCCCATCATTCCCTGATGTAGACATGTTCACACTGTTCCTGGGTTGTAATGTCTCCCATCATTCCCTGATGTAGACATGTTCACACTGTTTCTGGGTTGTAATGTCTCCCATCATTCCCTGATGTAGACATGCTCACACTGTTCCTGGGTTGTAATGTCTCCCATCATTCCCTGATATAGAAATGCTCACACTGTTCCTGGGTTGTAATGTCTCCCATCATTCCCTGATATAGACATGTTCACACTGTTCCTGGGTTGTAATGTCTCCCATCATTCCCTGATATAGACATGTTCACACTGTTCCTGGGTTGTAATGTCTCCCATCATTCCCTGATGTAGACATGCTCACACTGTTCTGGGTTGTAATGTCTCCCATCATTCCCTGATATAGACATGTTCACACTGTTCCTGGGTTGTAATGTCTGCCATCATTCCCTGATATAGACATGTTCACACTGTTCCTGGGTTGTAATGTCTCCCATCATTCCCTGATATAGACATGCTCACACTGTTCCTGGGTTGTAATGTCTCCCATCATTCCCTGATATAGACATGTTCACACTGTTCCTGGGTTGTAATGTCTCCCATCATTCCCTGATGTAGACATGCTCACACTGTTCCTGGGTTCTAATGTCTCCCATCATTCCCTGATATAGACATGTTCACACTGTTCCTGGGTTGAAATGTCTCCCATCATTCCCTGATGTAGACATGTTCACACTGTTCCTGGGTTTTAATGTCTCCCATCATTCCCTGATGTAGACATGTTCACACTGTTCCTGGGTTGTAAGGTCTCCCATCATTCCCTGATGTAGACATGCTCACACTGTTCCTGGGTTGTAATGTCTCCCATCATTCCCTGATGTAGACATGTTCACACTGTTCCTGGGTTTTAATGTCTCCCATCATTCCCTGATGTAGACATGTTCACACTGTTCCTGGGTTGTAAGGTCTCCCATCATTCCCTGATATAGACATGTTCTCACTGTTCTCTCCCATCATTCCCCAATATAGCTATGTTCACACTGTTCCTGGGTTGTAATGTCTCCCATCATTTCCCACTGAAAAATGTTCATACTGTCTCACTTTTTCTCATCATTCACAGACTAAAGATAACAATTTGATGTTACATATCTTACCATTGCAGACTGAAGGTGACAAGTGTGTAGAATGTCCACTGAAACCTGTGCTATAATGACTAATGTATATAATGTCCACAGAAACTTGTGCTATAATGACTAGTATGCATAATGTCCAGTGAGCCTTGTGCTTTAATTAAATGTGTGTAGAATGTCCACTGAAACTTATGCAAGAATGAAAAGTGTGTAGAATGTCCACTAAAACGTGTGCTATAATGACAAGTGTATAGAATGTCTACTGAAACTTGTGCTATAATGACAAGTGTGTAGAATGTCCACTGAAACTTGTGCTATAATGACAAGTGTATAGAATGTCCACTGAAACTTGTGCTGTAATAACACGTATTTAGAATGCTCATTGAAACTTGTGCTATAATGACAAGTGTGTAGAATGTCCACTGAAACTTTTGCTGTAATTACAAGTATTTAAAATGTACACTGAAACTTGTGCTATAATGACAAGTATATAGAATGTCTACTGAAACTTATTCTATAATGACATATGTGTAGAATGTCCACTGAAACCTGTGCTATAATGACAAGCGTATGGAATGTTCACTGAAACTTGTGCTATAATGACAAGTGTGTAAAATGTCCACTGAAAATTATGCTACAATGATTAGTGTGTAGAATGTCCATTGAAACTTGTTCTGTAATGACAAGTGTGTAGAATGTCCAGTGAAACTTGTACTATAATAAAAAGCGTGTAGAATGTCCACTGAAACTTATGCTGTAATGACAATTGTGTAGAATGTCCACTGAAACTTGTGCTATAATGACAAGTGTATAGAATGTCCACTGAAACCTATGCTATAATGACAAGTATGTAGAACTTCCACTGAAACTTGTGCTACAAGGACAATTATGTAGAACGTCTACTGAAACTTGTGCTGTGCCTCTTATTCTAGGTTATGTTTTTGACCTGAGTGGTCTTAGGAACAGCAGTGGCTACAAGACCTACGACAGAGAAGGGCATGAGTTTACTCTCAATGTGTGTGCAGGCTTGGACAGTTCCAGCCCCTGCAGAAATGGGACCGGTGAGTACCTACATCAGTAGCTACACGGGAGTCTTAGTCTTAGCCCCTTAGTCGAGGTTTCAGCTCTACTGCAGTCGGGTTTCCCCATACTTGCTCTGTTTCTGTGCCAGTGAATAATCACATGAAATGTCCCTTATTGTTGCAATTG
This sequence comes from Candidula unifasciata, assembly GCA_905116865.2. Lineage (NCBI taxonomy): Eukaryota > Metazoa > Mollusca > Gastropoda > Stylommatophora > Geomitridae > Candidula > Candidula unifasciata. The sequence continues at coordinate 250,493 of CAJHNH020000477.1, forward strand.
AATAACTGATGAACAAACAACTAGTCCTGGAACCATCCAGAAATATGTGCAAGCAGTAAAAGCATATTTCAGTTGCTAGAGGCACCAAAGCCAACAATCGCCACCAGAAATTAGTTTGTCATTGAGGGAAGTAGTCGGGCACATTTGGACAGTTTGACATCATTGTATGGAAGATCATCTGTATCAGAGTTGATTGAAATTACACGTGACATCGGGTTTTGGATAGACAAGACTAACATTGCACATGGCATGGACGTTAAAAAGAAGATTAGGCACATTGAGTGCTGTCAGACCTTCCCTGGCTCTAAGTACGATGTTGTCAACATGATAGTTGTATGGCAAGCATCTGTAAAATTTCATGCCCAGGTATGTGTGTGTAGCACTCAGTGATATACTGTTTGTGTAGTCACTCAGTGATGTACTGTGTGTTTAGTCAGTGATATACTGTGTGTGTAGTCACTCAGTGATGTACTGTGTGTGTAGTCACTCAGTGATGTGCTGTGTGTGTAGTCACTCAGTGATGTACTGTGTGTGTAGTCACTCAGTGTGTGTGTAGTCACTCAGTGATGTACTGTGTGTGTAGTCACTCAGTGATGTGCTGTGTGTCTAGTCACTCAGTGATGGACTGTGTGTGTAGTCACTCAGTGATGGACTGTGTGTGTAGTCACTCAGTGATGGACTGTGTGTGTAGTCAGTGATGTGCTGTGTGTATAGTCAGTGATGTGCTGTGTGTGTAGTCACTCAGTGATATACTGTGTGTCTAGTCACTCAGTGATGGACTGTGTGTGTAGTCACTCAGTGATGTGCTGTGTGTGTAGTCACTCAGTGATGTACTGTGTGTGTAGTCACTCAGTGATGTACTGTGTGTGTAGTCACTCAGTGATGTACTGTGTGTGTAGTCACTCAGTGATGTGCTGTGTGTCTAGTCACTCAGTGATGGACTGTGTGTGTAGTCACTCAGTGATGGACTGTGTGTGTAGTCAATGATGTGCTGTGTGTATAGTCAGTGATGTGCTGTGTGTGTAGACAGTGATGTACTCTGTGTGTAGTCAATGATGTGCTGTGTGTGTAGTCAGTGATGAGCTATGTGTGTAGTCAGTGATGTACTGTGTGTGTAGTCACTCAGTGATGTACTGTGTGTGTAGTCACTCAGTGATGTACTGTGTGTGTAGTCACTCAGTGATGTACTGTGTGTGTGGACACTCAGGGATGTACTGTGTGTGTAGTCAGTGATGTACTATGTGTGTAGTCAGTGATGTACTATGTGTGTAGTCAGTGATGTACTATGTGTGTAGTGAGTGATGTACTGTGTGTAGTGAGTGATGTACTGTGTGTGTGGACACTCAGTGATGTACTATGTGTGTAGTCAGTGATGTACTATGTGTGTAGTCAGTGATGTACTATGTGTGTAGTTAGTGATGTACCATGTGTGTAGTCAGTGATGTACTATGTTTGTAGTCAGTGATGTACTGTGTGTGTAGTCACTCAGTGATGTACTGTGTGTGTAGTCACTCAGTGATGTACTGTGTGTGTAGTCGCTCAGTGATGTACTGTGTGTGTAGTCGCTCAGTGATGTACTGTGTGCGTAGTCACTCAGTGATGTACTGTGTGTGTAGTCACTCAGTGATGGACTGTGTGTGTAGTCACTCAGTGATGGACTGTGTGTGTAGTCATTCAGTGATGTACTGTGTGTGTAGTCGCTCAGTGATGTACTGTGTGTTTAGTCACTCAGTGATTACTGTGTGTGTAGTCATTCAGTGATGTACTGTGTGTGTAGTCGCTCAGTGATGTACTGTGTGTTTAGTCACTCAGTGATGTACTCTGTGTGTAGTCATTCAGTGATGTACTGTGTGTGTGTAGTCACTGAGTAATGTACTGTGTGTGTGGTCACTCAGGGATGTACTGTGTGTGTAGTCACTCAGTGATGTACTGTGTGTGTATTCACTCAGTGATGTACTGTGTGTGTAGTCACTCAGTGATGTACTGTGTGTGTAGTCACTCAGTGATGTACTGTGTGTGTGGTCAGTGATGTACTGTGTGTGTAGTCAGTGATGTACTTTGTGTGAAGTCAGTGATGTACTCTGTGTGTAGTCATTCAGTGATGTACTGTGTGTGTGTAGTCACTGAGTAATGTACTGTGTGTGTGGTCACTCAGGGATGTACTGTGTGTGTAGTCACTCAGTGATGTACTGTGTGTGTAGTCACTCAGTGATGTACTGTGTGTGTAGTCACTCAGTGATGTACTGTGTGTGTAGTCACTCAGTGATGTACTGTGTGTGTGGTCAGTGATGTACTGTGTGTGTAGTCAGTGATGTACTTTGTGTGAAGTCAGTGATGTACTGTGTGTGTAGTCAGTGATGTGCTGTGTGTGTAGTCAGTGATGTACTATGTGTGTTGTCAGTGATGTACTATGTGTGTAGTCAGTGATGTACTATGTGTGTAGTCAGTGATGTACTATGTGTGTAGTCAGTGATGTACTATGTGTGTAGTCAGTGATGTACTATGTGCGTAGTCAGTGATTTACTATGTGTGTAGTCAGTGATGTACTGTGTGTGTAGTCAGTGATGTACTATGTGTGTAGTCAGTGATGTACTATGTGTGTAGTCAGTGATGTACTGTGTGTGTAGTCAGTGATGTACTATATGTGTAGTCAGTGATGTACTATGTGTGTAGTCAGTGATGTACTATGTGTGTAGTCAGTGATGTACTGTGTGTGTAGTCAGTGATGTACTAAGTGTGTAGTCAGTGATGTACTATGTGTATAGTCATTGATGTACTAAGTGTGTAGTCAGTGATGTACTATGTGTATAGTCAGTGATGTACTATGTGTATAGTCAGTGATGTAATGTGTGTGTAGTCAGTGATGTACTGTGTGTGTAGTCAGTGATGTACTATGTGTGTAGTCAGTGATGTACTATGTGTGTAGTGAGTGATGTACTGTGTGTAGTGAGTGATGTACTATGTGTGTAGTCAGTGATGTACTATGTGTGTAGTCAGTGATGTACTATGTGTGTAGTCAGTGATGTACTATGTGTGTAGTCAGTGATGTACTATGTGGGTAGTCAGTGATGTACTATGTGTGTAGTCAGTGATGTACTATGTGTGTAGTCACTCAGTGATGTACTGTGTGTGTAGTCACTCAGTGATGTACTATGTGTGTATTCACTCAGTGATGTACTATGTGTGTAGTCAGTGATGTACTATGTGTGTAGTCAGTGATGTTCTATGTTTGAAGTCAGTGATGTACTGTGTGTGTAGTCAGTGATGTACTATGTTTGAAGTCAGTGATGTAATGTGTGTGTAGTCAGTGATGTACTATGTGTGTAGTCAGTGATGTACTGTGTGTGTAGTCAGTGATGTACTGTGTGTGTAGTCAGTGATGTACTGTGTGTGTAGTCAGTGATGTACTATGTGTGTAGTCAGTGATGTACTTTGTGTGTAGTCAGTGATGTACTATGTGTGTAGTCAGTGATGTACTATGTGTGTAGTCAGTGATGTACTATCTGTGTAGTCAGTGATGTACTATGTGTGTAGTCAGTGACGTACTATGTGTGTAGTCAGTGATGTACTGTGTGTGTAGTCACTCAGTGATGTCCTCAGCATATACTAAGACAACAGTGTGCTGTACCTACCAGGTGCATGCCAGGTGCCACAGAAAGGTGAGAAGACAGGTGTGAATGCAGGACAAGCTAATGCTCACCTTATCTACCGTGATGGAATCATCATGCTCAACTACAGCTCTGGGGACCTGTGCAACACTGGCCATGCCGTCCGCAGCACCATCATCAACTTTGTCTGTGTCCCTGGGGCAGGAACTGGCCGGCCTGTCTACATTGACCAGTCATCAGATTGTCTCTACTACTTTGACTGGCAGACCCAGTTGGTGTGTGAGACTGAGGTCAGTAGTCTGTACACTTCTCTGACTCGCTGAGCCAGTTTCTTGCGACCAGCATTTTACTATCTGTCACCAGTATCATCATATATTTGTCTCCCTTGTGTATACAGTAGCCAGGTGTCATTCATCATCAGCTTCCTATGTTTGTGAATTGTCTCAGTTATAACCATATATAAGTCTCCTTTCTTCCACAGCCCAGCTTTATTCTGTTTGCACATTTGATAAACAGCCTCTTTTGTTCACTTCCATATGGCAGCACCTGACACTTTCAGCGCTATGCTAGACTATCAGTACTGTGCTACACTGTCAGCGCTATACTACACTCTCAGTTCTGTACTACACTCTCAGTGCTATGCTACACTGTCAGCGCTATACTACACTGTCAGTGATATGCAACACTCTCAGTGCTGTACTACACCCTCAGTGCTGTACTACACTGTCAGCACTATACTACAAACTCAGTGCTGTACTACACTGTCAGTGCTACACTACACTCTCAGTGCTATGCTACACTCTCTGTGCTGTACTACACTGTCAGCACTATACTACAAACTCAGTGCTGTACTACACTGTCAGTGCTACACTACACTCTCAGTGCTATGCTACACTCTCTGTGCTGTACTACACTGTCAGCACTATACTACAAACTCAGTGCTGTACTACACTGTCAGTGCTACACTACACTCTCAGTGCTATGCTACACTCTCTGTGCTGTACTACACTGTCAGCACTATACTACACCCTCAGTGATGTACTACACTGTCAGCACTATACTACACCCTCAGTGCTGTACTACACTGTCAGTGCTACACTACACTCTCAGTGCTATGCTACACTCTCTGTGCTGTACTACACTCTCAGTGCTATGCTACACTCTCTGTGCTGTACTACACTCTCAGTGCTATGCTACACTCTCAGTGCTATGCTACACTCTCAGTGTTGTACTACACTCTCAGTGCTATGCTACACTCTCAGTGCTATGCTACACTCTCTGTGTTGTACTACACTCTCAGTGCTATGCTACACTCTCAGTGCTATGCTACACTCTCAGTGTTGTACTACACTCTCAGTGCTATGCTACACTCTCTGTGTTGTACTACACTCTCAGTGCTATGCTACACTCTCAGTGCTATGCTACACTCTCAGTGCTGTACTACACTCTCAGTGCTATGCTACACTCTCAGTGCTATGCTACACTCTCAGTGCTGTACTACACTCTCAGTGTTGTACTACACTCTCAGTGCTATGCTACACTCTCAGTGCTATGCTACACTCTCTGTGTTGTACTACACTCTCAGTGCTATGCTACACTCTCAGTGCTATCCTACACTCTCAGTGTTGTACTACACTCTCAGTGTTGTACTACACTCTCAGTGCTATGCTACACTCTCTGTGTTGTACTACACTCTCAGTGCTATGCTACACTCTCAGTGCTATGCTACACTCTCTGTGTTGTACTACACTCTCAGTGCTATGCTACACTCTCAGTGCTATGCTACACTCTCAGTGTTGTACTACACTCTCAGTGCTATGCTACACTCTCAGTGCTATGCTACACTCTCAGTGTTGTACTACACTCTCAGTGCTATGCTACACTCTCAGTGTTGTACTACACTCTCAGTGCTATGCTACACTCTCAGTGCTATGCTACACATCAGTGTTGTACTACACTCTCAGTGCTATGCTACACTCTCTGTACTGTACTACACTCTCAGTGCTATGCTACACTGTCAGTGCTACACTACACTGTCAGTGCTGTACTTGAACTTGGTAAAAAACAAAAATTATAAAACTCCTCGACTCTTTCAGTCTGCTCCTGATTGAGCGGTGACTATATCAAGTCCTTGTTTGTGTGCTGACTCTAGGTCGTTTTGTTTTTTGCAGGCGTTTGGTTGTGCCTTGATTACCGATCTTTCTATTTGTCCTTTTCTTTTTGCCTGTGTGAGCTGTTAAGCACTCTGTCCGTGATTGTTCCTTGGCTGTTTCCTTGTACACCACATCGAAATCGATAAGCTTGTCACTGAGTTCCCACCACACTGCCCCTTTCAGGGCCCCACTTAAAATCTTTTTTGTGCTTTTTATTTTTTGCATCTTACATGTGTAAGTGCGTTAAGCGTGTGTTTTTTTTTTTTTTGGCCTTCATTTTTTTTGGTTTGGTTTTTTTTTTTTTTTTTTTTGGCCTTTTTTTTTTTTTTTTGGCCTTTTTTTTTTTTTTCAATTTTTTATCCAGTTTTTTTCTGGCCACACATGGTATAGAAGTAGTGGGGATGTAACACAGTTTATGCAAAAAAATTAAGAGAAAATTGAAAGCTTGAAAAGCTGAGTAGGACATAAAGTAAGGTCGAAGGAGAGAGAGAGATAGATAGCTTGCTAGGTGAGGGGAGATTGCTGTCGGGTTTGATGGCCGCGTCCGTTTGTCTGTTCGCTGGTTGGTTGTTTCCTCCAGGTCGTGGCGATTCACTCTAGGTTCGTGCTGATTGATGGGGTTGCGGATTGAGTTGTTGCTATGCGGTTGTCGACTATCGGGCGGTTCCCCCCTGTAGTTCTGCTAATGAACTGTTTGACGAGCGCTTCCAGGGCTTTGTCGCTCGTGGTGTGCAGCCACTCTGTGATGGATACTTTCTTTTTGTGGGTCGCGCAGTAGTCGAGGATCGGTTTTCGAGAGATGTCATGCTTTTTGCAATCTAGCATGTAGTGGCATATTGAGTTTTGGCACCTGCAGGTAGGGCACGTTGGGTTTTTGTATACATCGGCCCAGTGTCCCAGCCTCAGATTCCAGAGTTTGTTGACGGTCGGGATTTTCGTTTGTTCTTTTATCTGAGGCTGGAACCTTGGTTTCCTAAGCAGATTGAATGCATGTCTTCCCTGCTTGCAGTTATGCCACTGGATTTCCCAGGCTTTTAACAAAAGTTGTTTAGTGGCTGCGCGGCCTTCGGATTTGCTTAGACCTATGTTCAGTACATCGGCGCTGTTGATGCCTTGTTTGGCAGCTAGATCGGCCGCTTCGTTTCCAGCTATTCCTTTGTGGGCTGGAATCCAACATATTGTTAGTTCACTCAGTGCTGTACTACACTGTCAGTGCTACACTACACTCTCAGTGCTGTACTACACTGTCAGTGCTATGCTACACTCTCTGTACTGTACTACACTCTCAGTGCTGTACTACACTCTCAGTGCTATGCTACACTGTCAGTGCTACACTACACTCTCAGTGCTGTACTACACTGTCAGTGCTATGCTACACTCTCTGTACTGTACTACACTCTCAGTGCTGTACTACACTCTCAGTGCTACACTACACTGTCAGAGCTGTGCTACACTCTCAGTGCTACACTACACTCTCAGTGCTGTACTACACTGTCAGTGCTATGCTACACTCTCTGTACTGTACTACACTCTCAGTGCTGTACTACACTCTCAGTGCTATGCTACACTGTCAGTGCTACACTACACTCTCAGTGCTGTACTACACTGTCAGTGATATGCTACACTCTCTGTACTGTACTACACTCTCAGTGCTGTACTACACTCTCAGTGCTATGCTACACTGTCAGTGCTACACTACACTCTCAGTGCTGTACTACACTGTCAGTGCTATGCTACACTCTCTGTACTGTACTACACTCTCAGTGCTGTACTACACTCTCAGTGCTATGCTACACTGTCAGTGCTACACTACACTCTCAGTGCTGTACTACACTGTCAGTGCTACAATACACTCTCTGTACTGTACTACACTCTCAGTGCTATGCTACACTGTCAGCCCTATACTACACTCTCAGTGCTATGCTACATTGTCGGCCCTATACTACACTCTCAGTGCTGTACTACACTTTAGCACTGTACTACACTGTCAGTGCTATGCTACACTCTCTGTACTGTACTACACTCTCAGTGCTGTACTACACTGTCAGTGATATGCTACACTCTCTGTACTGTACTATACTCTCAGTGCTGTACTACACTCTCAGTGCTATGCTACACTGTCAGTGCTACACTACACTCTCAGTGCTGTACTACACTGTCAGTGCTATGCTACACTCTCTGTACTGTACTACACTCTCAGTGCTGTACTACACTGTCAGTGATATGCTACACTCTCTGTACTGTACTACACTCTCAGTGCTGTACTACACTCTCAGTGCTATGCTACACTGTCAGTGCTACACTACACTCTCAGTGCTGTACTACACTGTCAGTGCTATGCTACACTCTCTGTACTGTACTACACTCTCAGTGCTGTACTACACTCTCAGTGCTGTGCTACACTGTCAGTGCTACACTACACTCTCAGTGCTGTACTACACTGTCAGTGCTACAATACACTCTCTGTACTGTACTACACTCTCAGTGCTATGCTACACTGTCAGCCCTATACTACACTTTCAGTGCTATGCTACATTGTCAGCCCTATACTACGCTGTCAGTGCTGTACTACACTTTAGCACTGTACTACACTTCAGCACTATACTACACTCTCAGTGCTATGCTACATAGTCAGTGCTTTGCTACACACTCAGTGCTGTACTGCACTCTCAGCGCTGTACACTGTCAGTTCTGTTCTTCCATGCCAGTGCTATACTTCACTTTTTATCCTGTGCTACAGTCAGTTCTGTTCTTCCATGTCAGTGCTATACTTCACTTTTTATCCTGTGCTACAGTCAGTTCTGTTCTTCCATGTCAGTGCTAAACTTCACTTTTAATCCTGTACTATACTGTCAGTGCTGTACCACACTCTCATTCCTGTACATTCTCAGTCCTGTACTACACTGTCAGTCCTATATACTACACTGTCAGTCTTATATACTACACCCTCAGTCCTATATACTACACTCTCAGTCCTGTGCATTCTCAGTCCTATACTACACTCTCGGTCCTGAACTACACTCTCAGTCCTATATACTACACTCTCAGTCCTATATACTACACTCTCAGCCCTATACTACATTCTCAGTCCTGTACTACACTCAGTCCTATATACTACACTCTCAGACCTGTACTACATTCTCAGTCCTGTACTACACTCTCAGTCCTATATACTACACTCTCAGTCTTATATACTACACTCTCAGTCCTATATACTACACTCTCAGTCCTGTACACTTTCACTCCTATACTACACTCTCAGTCCTATATACTACATCTCAGTCTTATATACTACACTCTCAGTCCTATATACTACACTCTCAGTCATGTACACTTTCACTCCTACACTACACTCTCAGTCCTATATACTACACTCTCAGACCTGTACACTTTCACTCCTATACTACACTCTCAGTCCTATATACTACACTCTCAGTCTTATATACTACACTCTCAGTCCTATATACTACACTCTCAGTCCTGTACACTTTCACTTTTATACTACACTCTCCGTCCTATATACTACACTCTCAGTCCTATATACTTCACTCTCAGTCTTATATACTACACTCTCAGACACTCTCAGTCCTGTACACTTTCACTCCTATACTACACTCTCAGTCCTATATACTACACTCTCAGTCCTATATACTACACTCTGAGTCCTATATACTACACTCTCAGTCCTATATACTACACTCTCAGTCCTATATACTACACTCTCAGTCCTATATACTACACTCTCAGTCCTATATACTACACTCTCAGTCCTATATACTACACTCTCAGTCCTATATACTACACTCTCAGTCCTGTACTGCATTCTCAGTCCTGTACTGCATTCTCAGTCCTGTACTACACTCTCAGTCCTATACTACACTCTCAGTCCTATATACTACACTCTCAATCTTATATACTACACTCTCAGTCCTATATACTACACTCTCAGTCTTATATACTACACTCTCAGTCCTATACTACACTCTCAGTCTTATATACTACACTCTCAGTCCTATATACTACACTCTCAGTCCTATATACTACACTCTCAGTCCTATATACTACACTCTCAGTCCTATACTATACTCTCAGTCCTATATACTACACTCTCAGTCCTATACTATACTCTCAGTCCTATACTACACTCTCAGTCCTATATACTACACTCTCAGTCTTATATACTACACTCTCAGTCCTATATACTACACTCTCAGTCCTATATACTACACTCTCAGTCCTATATACTACACTCTCAGTCCTATGTACTACACTCTCAGTCCTATGTACTACACTCTCAGTCCTATATACTACACTCTCAGTCCTATATACTACACTCTCAGTCCTATACTACATTCTCAGTCCTATACTACACTCTCAGTCCTATATACTACACTCTCAGTCCTGTACTACACTGTCAGAGCTATACTAGACCTGACACTTTCCACTACCTTAAACTAGAATTTTACTGTCTAAACTAAAGATAACACTATCCACTAGGCCTATCATTAAGATATATCAAACGATGGCCATTATTTTCAACACTGCAATTAGATTGACTGATCACGACCTTCTACCACATCGTAAACTATACACATAGTCTCTGTTTCTGTGTACAAACATAATGAAGAAAGTATGTGTAGACAAAGACATAGTTCTAGCCTGTTTCAGTCACATCTATTCTATAAACAGGACACAATTTGTGTCTGACAAGGTTCAGTCACCTAGCCTCACCTTTTGTTACAGCTGGCCTGTGAGGTGACCACTGATGCAGGCGACACTCTGGATCTGTCTCCTTTGGTGAAGAAAACTGGCAAATACAACGTGCTGGTCAACAGTGGGGGCCAGCTGCAGGGAGTTGTCTACATCAACCTGTGCCGACCCTTGAACCCCATCTATGGAACACTTTGTCCTGCAGGCTCTGGTGCCTGCTTGGTCAGGGATGGACACAATCCCTTGGTCAGTCCACACTTTCATGTGTTGTGTGTAGTGATTTATACTTGACGGTTCATGTGTTGTGTGTGTGTAGTGATTTATACTTGACGGTTCATGTGTTGTGTGTAGTGATTTATACTTGACGGTTCATGTGTTGTGTGTGTGTAGTGATTTAAACTTGACAGTTTATGTGTTGTGTGTAGTGATTTAAACTTGACGGTTCATGTGTTGTGTGTAGTGATTTAAACTTGACGGTTCATGTGTTGTGTGTGTGTAGTGATTTAAACTTGACGGTTCATGTGTTGTGTGTAGTGATTTATACTTGACGGTTCATGTGTTGTGTGTGTGTAGTGATTTAAACATGACAGTTCATGTGTTGTGTGTAGTGATTTTAACTTGACGGTTCATGTGTTGTGTGTAGTGATTTAAACTTGACGGTTCATGTGTTGTGTGTGTGTAGTGATTTATACTTGACGGTTCATGTGTTGTGTGTGTGTAGTGATTTAAACTTGATGGTTCATGTGTTGTGTGTAGTGATTTATACTTGACAGTTCATGTGTTGTGTGTAGTGATTTAAACTTGACAGTTCATGTGTTGTGTGTAGTGATTTATACTTGATGGTTCATGTGTTGTGTGTGTGTAGTGATTTATACTTGACGGTTCATGTGTTGTCTGTAGTGATTTATACTTGACGGTTCATGTGTTGTGTGTAGTAATTTAAACTTGACGGTTCATGTGTTGTGTGTGTGTAGTGATTTATACTTGACGGTTCATGTGTTGTGTGTAGTGATTTAAACTTGACGGTTCATGTGTTGTCTGTAGTGATTTAAGCTTGACGGTTCATGTGTTATCTGTACTGATTTAAACTTGATGGTTCATGTGTTGTGTGTAGTGATTTATACTTGACGGTTCATGTGTTGTGTGTAGTGATTTATACTTGACGGTTCATGTGTTGTGTGTAGTGATTTAAACTTGACGGTTCATGTGTCATCTGTAGTGATTTAAACTTGATGGTTCATGTGTTATCTGTAGTGATTTAAACTTGACAGTTCATGTGTTGTGTGTAGTGATTTAAACTTGACGGTTCATATGTTGTGTGTGTGTAGTGATTTAAACTTGACGGTTCATGTGTTATCTGTAGTGATTTAAACTTGATGGTTCATGTGTTGTGTGTAGTGATTTATACTTGACGGTTCATGTGTTATCTGTAGTGATTTAAACTTGATGGTTCATGTGTTGTGTGTAGTGATTTAAACTTGACAGTTCATGTGTTGTGTGTAGTGATTTATACTTGACGGTTCATGTGTTGTGTGTAGTGATTTAAACTTGACGGTTCATGTGTTGTCTGTAGTGATTTGAACTTGACGGTTCATGTGTTGTGTGTAGTGATTTAAACTTGACGGTTCATGTGTTGTGTGTGTGTAGTGATTTATACTTGACGGTTCATGTGTTGTGTGTAGTGATTTAAACTTGACGGTTCATGTAGTGTGTGTGTGTAGTGATTTAAACTTGACGGTTCATGTGGTGTGTTGTGTGTAGTGATTTAAACTTGATGGTTCATGTGTTGTGTGTAGTGATTTAAACTTGATGGTTCATGTGTTGTGTGTGTGTAGTGATTTATACTTGACGGCTCATGTGTTGTCTGTAGTGTTTTAAACTTGATGGTTCATGTGTTGTGTGTGTGTAGTGATTTAAACTTGACGGTTCATGTGTTGTGTGTAGTGATTTAAACTTGACGGTTCATGTGTTGTGTATGTGTAGTGATTTAAACTTGATGGTTCATGTGTTGTCTGTAGTGATTTAAACTTGATGGTTCATGTGTTATCTGTAGTGATTTAAACTTGACGGTTCATGTGGTGTGTGTGTGTGTAGTGATTTAAACTTGACGGTTCATGTGTTGTGTGTGTGTAGTGATTTAAACTTGACAGTTCATGTGTTGTGTGTAGTGATTTATACTTGATGGTTCATGTGTTGTGTGTGTGTAGTGATTTATACTTGACGGTTCATGTGTTGTCTGTAGTGATTTATACTTGACGGTTCATGTGTTGTGTGTAGTGATTTATACTTTACGGTTCATGTGTTGTGTGTAGTGATTTAAACTTGACGGTTCATGTGTTGTGTGTAGTGATTTAAACTTGATGGTTCATGTGTTGTGTGTGTAGTGATTTAAACTTGATGGTTCATGTGTTGTGTGTAGTGATTTATACTTGACGGTTCATGTGTTGTGTGTAGTGATTTATACTTGACAGTTCATGTGTTGTGTGTTTGTAGTGATGTATACTTGACGGTTCATGTGTTGTGTGTAGTGATTTAAACTTGACGGCTCATGTGTTGTCTGTAGTGATTTAAACTTGACGGTTCATGTGGTGTGTGTGTGTGGTGATTTAAACTTGACAGTTCATGTGGTGTGTTGTGTGTAGTGATTTAAACTTGACGGTTCATGTGTTGTGTGTAGTGATTTATACTTGACAGTTCATGTGTTGTCTGTAGTGATTTATACTTGACAGTTCATGTGTTGTGTGTAGTGATTTAAACTTGACGGTTCATGTGTTGTGTGTAGTGATTTATACTTGACGGTTTATGTGTTGTCTTGTAGTGATTTAAACTTGACGGTTCATGTGTTGTGTGTAGTGATTTATACTTGACGGTTCATGTGTTGTGTGTGTGTAGTTATTTAAACTTGACGGTTCATGTGTTGTCTGTAGTGATTTAAACTTGACGGTTCATGTGTTGTGTGTGTGTAGGGGTTTAAACATGATGGTTTATGTGTTATCTGTAGTGATTTAAACTTGATGGTTCATGTGGTGTGTGTGTGTGTAGTGATTTAAACTTGACAGTTCATGTGTTGTGTGTGTGTAGTGATTTAAACTTGACGGTTCATGTGTTGTCTGTAGTGATTTAAACTTGACATTCGGTTCATGTGTTGTGTGTGTGTAGTGATTTATACTTGACAGTTCATGTGTTGTGTGTAGTGATTTAAACTTGACGGTTCATGTGTTGTGTGTAGTGATTTAAACTTGACAGTTCATGTGTTGTGTGTAGTGATTTAAACTTGACGGTTCATGTGTTGTGTGTGTGTAGTGATTTAAACTTGACAGTTCATGTGTGTGTAGTGATTTAAACTTAACGGTTCATGTGTTGTCTGTAGTGATTTGAACTTGCCGGTTCATGTGTTGTGTGTAGTGATTTATACTTGACGGTTCATGTGATGTGTGTAGTGATTTAAACTTGACGGTTCATGTGTTGTGTGTGTGTAGTGATTTAAACTTGACGGCTCATGTGTTGTCTGTAGTGTTTTAAACTTGACGGTTCATGTGTTGTGTGTGTGTAGTGATTTATACTTGACGGTTCATGTGTTGTGTGTAGTGATTTAAACTTGACGGTTCATGTGGTGTGTGTGTGTAGTGATTTAAACTTGACGGTTCATGTGGTGTGTTGTGTGTAGTGATTTAAACTTGATGGTTCCTGTGTTGTGTGTAGTGATTTAAACTTGACAGTTCATGTGTTGTCTGTAGTGATTTAAACTTGACGGTTCATGTGTTGTGTGTGTAGTGATTTAAACTTGACAGTTCATGTGTTGTGTGTAGTGATTTAAACTTGACGGTTCATGTGTTGTCTGTAGTGATTTAAACTTGACGGTTCATGTGGTGTGTGTGTGTAGTGATTTAAACTTGACGGTTCATGTGGTGTGTTGTGTGAAGTTATTTAAACTTGACGGTTCATGTGTTGTGTGTAGTGATTTAAACTTGACGGTTCATGTGTTGTGTTAGTTAGTTAGTTAGTTAGTTGGGTTATCCTCATTGCACTCCGGACATGTCCATAGGTGCTCAGATCCTCCCCTCAGTATGAACCCCAACGTCCGATGGCTAATAGTACCAGTTCTATGTTGATTAACAAGTCTTCTGGCGTGTCTGGTGTGCGTCTCGTTTTTTGCTGTGCCGATCTTAATTCCCAAGTCTGCCATTCTGGCGAGTGATGTTGATTCACTGCCACCAAAGTCCTCTATCCTTCCCATTTCTCTGAGGGCATTGATAATATCAGCATGATCCATAGGCTGACCGTCGGTAGTGATAGCGGATCCAGCCAACCTGTCAGCTCTTTCATTTCCATCGACGCCTGCGTGTCCTGGAACAAAAATAAAGGTGACTCCACGCACAGTGGACTTCTGTAATGAATGAAGCCATTGTCTTCGCACTGAACCTGCCTGAACCCTCCGGATCATACTCATTGAATCACTGAGTATACACACGCGGGTGTATTTTTGTGTTTCAGGCCAGGCAAGCGCTTGCGTCACTGCCATCACCTCCATCGTTATGCTGCTGGTTGTCATGGAGAAGGCGCCGTTGTCTGTAGTGTTTTAAACTTGACGGTTCATGTGTTGTGTGTAGTGATTTAAACTTGACGGTTCATGTGTTGTCTGTAGTGATTTAAACTTGACGGTTCATGTGTTGTGTGTAGTGATTTAAACTTGACGGTTCATGTGTTGTCTGTAGTGATTTAAACTTGACGGTTCATGTGTTGTGTATGTGTAGTGATTTAAACTTGACGGTTCATGTGTTGTCTGTAGTGATTTAAACTTGACGGTTCATGTGTTGTCTGTAGTGATTTAAACTTGACGGTTCATGTGTTGTGTATGTGTAGTGATTTAAACTTGACGGTTCATGTGTTGTGTGTAGTGATTTAAACTTGACGGTTCATGTGTTGTCTGTAGTGATTTAAACTTGACGGTTCATGTGTTTTCTGTAGTGATTTAAACTTGACGGTTCATGTGTTGTCTGTAGTGATTTAAACTTGACGGTTCATGTGTTGTCTGTAGTGATTTAAACTTGACGGTTCATGTGTTGTGTATGTGTAGTGATTTAAACTTGACGGTTCATGTGTTGTCTGTAGTGATTTAAACTTGACGGTTCATGTGTTGTGTATGTGTAGTGATTTAAACTTGACAGTTCATGTGTTGTGTGTAGTGATTTAAACTTGACGGTTCATGTGTTGTGTGTGTGTAGTGTTTTAAACTTGATGGTTCATGTGTTTTGTGTAGTGATTTAAACTTGACGGTTCATGTGTTTTGTGTGTGTAGTGATTTAAACTTGACGGTTCATGTGTTGTCTGTAGTGATTTAAACTTGACGGTTCATGTGTTGTGTGTGTGTAGTGATTTAAACTTGACAGTTCATGTGTTGTGTGTAGTGATTTAAACTTGAAGGTTCATGTGTTGTGTGTGTGTAGTGTTTTAAACTTGATGGTTCATGTGTTGTCTGTAGTGATTTAAACTTGACGGTTCATGTGTTGTGTGTGTGTAGTGATTTAAACTTGACTGTTCATGTGTTGTGTGTAGTGATTTAAACTTGACGGTCGGTTCATGTGTTGTGTGTGTGTAGTGATTTAAACTTGACGGTTCATGTGTTGTGTGTGTGTAGTGATTTAAACTTGATGGTTCATGTGTTGTGTGTAGTGATTTAAACTTGACGGTTCATGTGTTGTGTATAGTGATTTAAACTTGACGGTTTATGTGTTGCGTGTGTGTAGTGATTTAAACTTGATGGTTCATGTGTTGTGTGTAGTGATTTAAACTTGACGGTTCATGTGTTGTCTGTAGTGATTTAAACTTGACGGTTCATGTGTTGTGTGTGTGTAGTGATTTAAACTTGACGGTTCATGTGTTGTGTGTAGTGATTTAAACTTGATGGTTCATGTGTTGTCTGTAGTGATTTAAACTTGATGGTTCATGTGTTTTCTGTAGTGTTTTAAACTTGACGGTTCATGTGTTGTCTGTAGTGATTTAAACTTGATGGTTCATGTGTTGTGTGTAGTGATTTAAACTTGATGGTTCATGTGTTGTGTGTGTGTGTAGTGATTTAAACTTGATGGTTCATGTGTTGTGTGTGTGTAGTTATTTAAACTTGATGGTTCATGTGTTGTGTGTGTGTAGTAATTTAAACTTGATGGTTCATGTGTTGTGTGTAGTGATTTAAACTTGACGGTTCATGCGTTGTGTGTAGTGATTTAAACTTGATGGTTCATGTGTTGTGTGTAGTGTTTTAAACTTGACGGTTCATGCGTTGTGTGTAGTGATTAAAATTGGACGGTTCATGTGTTGTCTGAAGTCTGATATTCTTGTTTGTATGTGTGTGTGTGCGTGCAGGTGTGTGTTTCTGTGTGTATGTGTGTGCCTGCGTGTGTGCCTGCCTGCCTCCTTGTGCACTCACCTGCTTGAGTTCTTTCTTTAAAGTCTGATGTTTTGGGCTGATTGTGTGTCAAGTCCTGTATTGTGTGAACACTTATTTTCTTGTTAATTGATATTTGGAATGTTTGGTCTTACTGTACATCAATATGTGGCTGTGAAAAACACTGCCATTGAAAGAGAGGCAGAATGCAACTAGGCAGATAACGAAAGTTGTCAACTAACTTTGAACATCTAAACATCACATTGTAAGCAAGCAAGGTTACCTGGGAGATAAAATTCACTTAGAGTTTGCAGTCATCAGTAGTCAAGAGGCAGGAGTCAAGTGACAGTAAACAAAGACACCCATGCTGGATTTCAGAGCCTTTGGAGGGTTAATAACCCCAGAGTCGATTCCCAGTGAAATTTGCATGAATGTAGGAAACACACAGGTTAACTAACTTAGGTAAACACAGCTTAACAAAGAAAAACAATCAGAATAGAATTAGATAGAAAGTGTTTAGAGTTAGGCAGTATATGCCTGAGGACACTCACTTATGGATGTCTGCAACATTCAGACTGAGGCAGATTCTTAGGCATGCACTGTTGATGCTTCAATATAATACTGCAGGAAGATGTGAAGGGATACATTTGCTTGCAGACTACCAGCAGGACATGATGCTACTATGGACTTGTGTTCTCTAGTTCTGCAATGGGCTTGAGTGTGAGAGAATTCATGAAACGGTTTTGGAATGTTTTGTCACCATGGCAGTGGCTG
>CAJHNH020000477.1:268139-366680 GCA_905116865.2 Candidula unifasciata
GTTGTCTGAAGTCTGATATCTTGTTTTGTATGTGTGTGTGTGCGTGCAGGTGTGTGTTTCTCGTGTGTATGTGTGTGCCTGCGTGTGTGCCTGCCTGCCTCCTTGTGCACTCACCTGCTTGAGTTCTTTCTTTAAAGTCTGATGTTTTGGGCTGATTGTGTGTCAAGTCCTGTATTGTGTGAACACTTATTTTCTTGTTAATTGATATTTGGAATGTTTGGTCTTACTGTACATCAATATGTGGCTGTGAAAAACACTGCCATTGAAAGAGAGGCAGAATGCAACTAGGCAGATAACGAAAGTTGTCAACTAACTTTGAACATCTAAACATCACATTGTCAGCAAGCAAGGTTACCTGGGAGATAAAATTCACTTAGAGTTTGCAGTCATCAGTAGTCAAGAGGCAGGAGTCAAGTGACAGTAAACAAAGACACCCATGCTGGATTTCAGAGCCTTTGGAGGGTTAATAACCCCAGAGTGGATTCCCAGTGAAATGTGCATGAATGTAGGAAACACACAGGTTAACTAACTTAGGTAAACACAGCTTAACAAAGACAAACAATCAGAATAGAATTAGATAGAAAGTGTTTAGAGTTAGGCAGTATATGCCTGAGGACACTCACTTATGGATGTCTGCAACATTCAGACTGAGGCAGATTCTTAGGCATGCACTGTTGATGCTTCAATATAATACTGCAGGAAGATGTGAAGGGATACATTTGCTTGCAGACTACCAGCAGGACATGATGCTACTATGGACTTGTGTTCTCTAGTTCTGCAATGGGCTTGAGTGTGAGAGAATTCATGAAACGGTTTGGAATGTTTTGTCACCATGGCAGTGGCTGTCAGGTTTAGATAGGTTGTTAGTCTGTTTTGCTGTACTGACACTATATAACACTCTTCTGTTGACCTCCACTGACTGTTACCTGGTCCACACTACCACACTCCCCCCACAGAGCAACAACCTTTCATCTTCTCATTCATCCTTTTACTTTGAATCTTTTTGTCTGTCTCTTTCTTATTTTATATTGCCTTTTCTCAAATCCCTTTAAATACAAACCCTATCCAGTTTCAAGTTTATTCTGCTTTTTCTCTGGACTTACGCATGAATGCAAATCAGGGATCATTTCACCAACAGGTAATGTTACTGACAATATTCTAAAGATTTTACTAGTTAAACATGACAGCTGTCAGGGGCAAGAAGAGGAAACTACAGACATCTGTCATCAGCTGAACCTTACAGACCATGCCGTCTCTGGGAATCTGCAGTACTCATTGACAGTGGTGAGCATAGAACATTCACTGACAAAGTTCAGTTTTGATCAAAGTGGGGGTGAGCACAGGACATTAGTTAGAGAACCCTTGAAGATGACAGTGGAGTCAGAGGAACATCATCTGTGGCAGATCTGAAGTCCTTGACTAGATCCTGGTGTGAGCATTGTGTTTCACAACACAAGGGCAGGGCAGTGGAGTCAGAGGAACGTCATCTGTGGCAGATCTGAAGTCCCTGACTAGATCCTGGTGTCAGCATTGTGTTCACAACACAAGGGCAGGGCAGTGGAGTCAGAGGAACATCATCTGTGGCAGATCTGAAGTCCTTGACTAGATCCTGGTGTGAGCATTGTGTTCACAACACAAGGGCAGGGCAGTGGAGTCAGAGGAACATCATCTGTGGCAGATCTGAAGTTCCTGACTAGATCCTGGTGTGAGCATTGTGTTCACAACACAAGGGCAGGGCAGTGGAGCTCTTGGTGGTAGTGGCAGTGATGTTATGTGCCACTGTGTGTGTTGTATGGGTCTGGGAATAGTGATGTTGACTGATTAAATGTGTGTATGCCTCTGTCTCTCCCCCACAGAGCCTGGGCCATGTGGATGCACCCCCAGTCTGGGACAGCACACTGAAGCATGTGAAGCTGACCTACACAAATGGTGACCCTTGCCCTTCAAACCCTGCCGTGAAAATGACCTCTGTGATACTGCTAAGTTGTGGATCCAGTGAACAGCTGGTGAGTACTTGTGTGTCAGCAGCAAGCACGGCCGCTAGTGGCTTGTCTGTTTCTAGTTTAGCCTCCCCGAGAGAGGGAGAGAGAGAGAGAGAGAGAGAGAGAGAGAGAGACTGTGTGTCAGCAGCAAGCATGGCCACTGGCTGTGAAATAGTCATGCTACCTCATGCTAGTGGCTTGTCTCTTTCTAGTTTGGCCTCCCAGAGAGAGAGAGAGAGAGAGACTGTGTGTCAGCAGCAAGCATGGCCACTGGCTGTGAGATAGTCATGCTGCCTCATGCTAGTGGCTTGTCTCTTTCTAGTTTGGCCTCCCAGAGAGAGAGAGAGAGAGAGAGAGAGAGAGAGAGAGAGAGAGAGACTGTGTGTCAGCAGCAAGCATGGCCACTGGCTGTGAGATAGTCATGCTGCCTCATGCTAGTGGCTTGTCTCTTTCTAGTTTGGCCTCCCAGAGAGAGAGAGAGAGAGAGACTGTGTGTCAGCAGCAAGCATGGCCACTGGCTGTGAGATAGTCATGCTGCCTCGTGCTAGTGGCTTGTCTCTTTCTAGTTTGGCCTCCCAGAGAGAGAGAGAGAGAGAGAGAGAGAGACTGTGTGTCAGCAGCAAGCATGGCCACTGGCTGTGAGATAGTCATGCTACCTCATGCTAGTTAGTGGCTTGTCTCTTTCTAGTTTGGCCTCCCAGAGAGAGAGAGAGAGAGAGACAGAGAGAGAGAGAGAGAGAGACTGTGTGTCACCAGCAAGCATGGCCACTGGCTGTGAGATAGTCATGCTACCTCATGCTAGTGGCTTGTCTGTTTCTAGTTTGGCCTCCCAGAGAGAGAGAGAGAGAGAGAGAGAGAGAGAGAGAGAGAGAGAGACTGTGTGTCACCAGCAAGCACGGACACTGGCTGTGAGATAGTCATGCTACCTCATGCTAGTGGCTTGTCTGTTTCTAGTTTGGCCTCCCAGAGAGAGAGAGAGAGAGAGAGAGAGAGAGAGAGAGATAGAGAGAGACTGTGTGTCAGCAGCAAGCATGGCCACTGGCTGTGAGATAGTCATGCTACCTCATGCTAGTGACTTGTCTGTTTCTAGTTTGGCCTCCCAGAGAGAGAGAGAGAGAGAGAGAGAGAGAGAGAGAGAGAGAGAGAGAGAGAGAGAGAGAGAGAGAGAGAGAGAGACTGTGTGTCAGCAGCAAGCATGGCCACTGGCTGTGAGATAGTCATGTAACGAAATATAGGCAGAAAAGGGGTTAAATGAACAAGCATACATTTCAGACCACCACACAGCGTACTAATCCATCACTGGGTGAAATGACAGAAATAGGTGATTAGAAAGCCATGGCCTAGCCAGCTATGCAGAACACACCGCCATGACATCTGACAGTGAGGGATGAAACATTCGACGAGTGCCCGTGAACTGTGAGATACGTTCATCCAGACGTGACCACCAAAGACAGGTGACAGAGAAGTGATGGAGAAGGTACGCCAGGAGGAGCGGGAAAGCGGGAATAAAGTCAGAGTCAGGGGCTTGAGAAGTGAGTTAGCCCCGGGACCGCTTGAGAGGTTAGTTAGTCCCGGAACCGCTGGAGAGGACAGTTAGCCACGGAACCGCTTGATAGGACAGGTTAGGAGAAAACTAGTGATTTACTTCGTTTAGAAGGTATATGTTAAACTTGGAGTTTAGCTAGAAACAGTGGTTAAGGAACTCGTAGAGAGTCATAACGAATAGCCTGTATCCAGATAATACAGTGTTCATATACTATTGAATTTATGAAGCCTCTATGACTGGAATATTGTAAATAAACAGCTCTTGTGTAATTGTTACATCACTGGCCTTGTTCTTGAGTACGATTGAAGAGAGATACGAACTATATTCATTCACTTGGCCGACTTAGGCACATCTATTTCTTGGGGGATGTTTAGGCACGACTGTGCCACAAGTAATGAGGATATTTGGAGCCGTGACCAACGATCAGTCTTGTGTACTCGACATCTTTAAAAAACAAGACTGCTGTTACAACATAACAAATAAGCAACTGCTATAAAAAGGTGAACTAAAAGCAAGTTTATGATTGTACCTGCTGAGTAAAACAAAAAAAAGTCGATAAACCCGTCATCAGATTGGAGAGACGTAAACCAGACCAACAGCCTGCACCACCTTTTGGAGCCAACCGTCTACACTAGAATCAGGGGGACACGCCCGTTCTAGCCTGGAGTAAACCGTCTACACTAGAATCAGGGGGACACGCCCGTTCTAGCCCGGAGCAAACCGTCTACACTAGAATCAGGGGGACACGCCCGTTCTAGCCCGGAGCAAACCGTCTACACTAGAATCAGGGGGACGCGCCCGTTCTAGTCTGGAGCCATAATATAAACTTTTCCTAACTTTACACACTCGGAAGACTATAGGAAAGTCAAGAACTGTGAGCTGTCCGATTTTACAAATAGGAACTGCAAAATAAGCGCGATTTTAAATAACCTTGAACATTAACATTAATTAGTTTAAATATATTGTGATTTTCAATTTACAGTGGTGTAGGAAAAACCTTTCTTATCCTTCCCTATCTTTCTTCCTGAACGTAGAAAATAATTCCAGGACAGTGCCGATTTTTAATTACAGTGTGTTGTAAAACGAGAATTTTTTTTTCAGACCGCACTTAACAAGGTAATACGACATTTTCTGTTTTAAATTCTATTTTAGTTTACATTAGTTAATTTTCCAGGTTTTAATAATGGCATATCAAGGAACAGTGAGAGCACAGTTTAGCAGAGTTTTTAATGAAGTAGCACAGTTAGGTAGACTACTCCGTATTCCAATTTTTATAGAACAAAAAACTGCCCAGCATTGGTCAACAGTAGATAGTCGTAGACAAAGACAGAGAGAAAGAAATTATTACATAGCTACAGTCACTAGAAGTAACGGCGAGGTTAATCGACTGTCCGGTTTCCCAGACAGGCGAAATTATGCTAACGAGAGATTGCAATACCCTAGAGACAATCAGTACCGCAGACCAGACAACACAAAAGCGTACGAGAAAAATCAGGGTCAACTGAGGTCATGTGTACAAAATGAACGAGGGCATTTTAAAAATTTCCATAGAGCAGACAGGTTGAGAAAATTAGAAAATAATAGACATATAAGAGCACAGGAGCAGTGGCATAAAAATAGTAACAGATATCAGAACATAAATAGAGTAGGAAATATCCATGATAATACCCGAAGTCGAGTTAGGTCATGTAATCCAGATTCCAGATTTAGCACGATGAGCACTAATCAAGATTACAGGGCCCACGGTACAACCCATAATCAAGCCAACAAATTCAAAAGAGACAGGTTAAGAAAATTAGGCAGTAATAAGAATATAAGATTGCAAAACTTAGGAAATAATCGCGAGGTCAGTAACTATAACGGATTATGGCAGACAGGTAATAAAAGCCCGTGCGCTGCTGATGATGAGACAAACAGATTAGAAGTAAAAGGGTTAAAAGAGAGGAATCCCATGAAACGGTTTAATAAAAGCTACATTAACGAAGTAAATGCGGTAACTGTAAACGGGAAACGCGGTCAATACTTTAAAGAGGAAGAGAACATAGAGAAACATAAAGAGTTAACACCGACTAAAGTTAAGTCGGAACAAGAAGAAGATGAAGAGGGTTGTTTAGCAATGGAATGGTTATGGGAAGTAAACGCGGTAGAAGTAAAAAAAAGCTAGATAGCAATAGCACACATAGGAAAGTAGAGAGGGTAGGGACAATTAAAGAAAGAAATCAGCAGGATTTGTCTTATAAACAGGTGATGCCTACAGAAGAAGAAGGTGAAGAAATAAATACATTACCGTTTGTAGTTAGTAACATAAAGGTAGATCTATTCTCAGAAAACTACGACGCAGATAGTGAAAATTGGTATCACAAACAAAACGGGTCGTAGAATTTTTAGTCGCGGTTAGAAACCAGGACTAATACTCCGTCTAGTGTGAAAGAATTAAAACCGTCAGAAGTACCAGTTAAAGGTACATGTAATAGTAGAAGAGAAGAAGAAGAAACAGTAGAAACTTCGCCTAACAAAAGAGCAAAAAAGGAGACAAGAATGTCGGGCATTAAAAATTCGCATACCGATTTAAACGAGCGGCATGGTTTACAGGAAAATAAAGATGCGAGAAAATCAAATGTATTAGATGGAAATTTACACGGAAATAAAAGTAGCCAGAAGTGTCGTAATGAAGTGGCATCTACCGAATATAGCAAAATTAATAAGATGTTCCGATTTATTGCTAACTTATCATTTAAGAAAAGAAAAAACACAGATCACTAATAAGACAGAAGAAGAAATAGAACTAGAACAGTTAGCATCCACTACAGTTAGTAGGCCAGAATCATCAGGGGGTAGACTGAATTTATACCCTGAGTAAACCATACATTAATTACAGCTTTCCACCCCCCCCCCCTTTTTTTCCCTCCCTTTCCCCATGACTGACTTAAATGGGATCGTTCGTAAAATGGTTCAATAAATGTGGGATTGTAGGGTGTATAACAAGTAATTAGTTTTATTAATTACAATTTACGTACGCTATATTGCTGTGTACAGAGGTACCGCGCTCGCTACACATATTCTGTTGTTGTGTCTACATGTCATTTGTCCGACAATATTAAATATATACCTGTTGTTTTGTCCCTACCATTTAATATTTACATTTGGTTTTGCACAATGAACGTTTCTTAATCGTGTTGTACTCTCCAGGACAAGTGATAATCCACACGTTCGGTTGTGGGTGAAGATTACAATACCTACATGTTTTATGTTCGCTAAGAGAGTTACTGGCCACAAAACCTCTCTTATACATGCTGTCAGAATGATGACTGATTTGAGTTTAACCAGACTTTACTGAGGTACACAGTTAGAAACGTACTTGGCGATAAGCCAGTCCAAAGCATGACATGATTGGTAACTGAATATAGGCCGGCTATTTCTTTACAGAAGATGCGATATGCATTAAACAGAGGAAGCAACTTCTTTGGGAAACAACAATAAACGCTGTGGACTATCACAGTAGATAAATGCCTGTAAATACAGGTGGTGGCATTGTACATTCGACTTGAGGAAATGCTACGATTGTTTCTGAGAAATTTCTCTCCATTTAAGATACCTAACGGTATAAGAATTTTTTATACTCTGTAAAGGTTATACCTTATTGTTCAGTCTATGTTGACTTTCTCAGAGATTCTATTTTCATCCTTTCTTGGGGAGATGACATTTTCGAGTGTTACTTTATTGATAACTGGGGATACATGGCATGTCATTTCTTGTATACAATGTTTTCAGGTTTGAGTTTATAAAGGAGGAATACAGATACTATTCCTTTATACTTCAGACAACTCCGCACATTCATTAGGGATACCAGTGAATAAGAGGTCGTTATGCTAATACAACGAGGGAGTTGTATCGTTTTTTTTTAATGTCTTTAGAATTATTGACTATTAGTTATTGTATGCATGTCACGTTTTCATTATACTGCATGAATGAATTTTATGATGTTTACATGTTATGGGTGTATGCTTTCATTACGTGGCTAGATGTTCACATAAGGTTTAGTTAGGTAGCGGGTGAGAGGGATGGAGAAGGTACGCCAGGAGGAGCGGTGAAAAAGCGGGAATAAAGTCAGAGCATTCAGGGGCTTGAGAAGTGAGTTAGCCCCGGGACCGCTTGAGAGGTTAGTTAGTCCCGGAACCGCTGGAGAGGACAGTTAGCCACGGAACCGCTTGATAGGACAGGTTAGGAGAAAACTAGTGATTTACTTCGTTTAGAAGGTATATGTTAAACTTGGAGTTTAGCTAGAACAGTGGTTAAGGAACTCGTAGAGAGTCATACGAATAGCCTGTATCCAGATAATACAGTGTTCATATACTATTGAATTTATGAAGCCTCTATGACTGGAATATTGTAAATAAACAGCTCTTGTGTAATTGTTACATCACTGGCCTTGTTCTTGAGTACGATTGAAGAGAGATACGAACTATATTCATTCACTTGGCCGACTTAGGCACATCTATTTCTTGGGGGATGTATAGGCACGACTGTGCCACAGTCATGCTACCTCATGCTAGTGGCTTGTCTGTTTCTAGTTTGGCCTCCCAGACAGAGAGAGAGAGAGAGACTATGTGTCACCAGCAAGCACGGACACTGGCTGTGAGATAGTCATGCTGCCTCATGCTAGTGGCTTGTCTGTTTCTAGTTTGGCCTCCCAGAGAGAGAGAGAGAGAGGGAGAGAGAGAGAGAGAGAGAGAGAGAGAGAGAGAGAGAGAGAGACTGTGTGTCATGTTCTGTGTTCAGTATGAGTCAGTATGATGTTGTGTGTCATGTTGTTCTGTACATGTTCTGTGTTCAGCATGAGTCCGTATGATGTTGACTGCCATGTTGTTCTGTACATGTTCTGTGTTCAGCATGAGTCCGTATGATGTTGACTGCCATGTTGTTCTGTACATGTTCTGTGTTCAGCATGAGTCAGAATGATGTTGGCTGTGTTGTCTGTTATGTTGTTCTGTACATGTTCTGTGTTAAGCATGAGTAAGTAGGATGTTGACTGCCATGTTGTTTTGTACATGTTCTGTATTCAGCATGAGTCAGAATGATGTTGACTGCCATGTTGTTTCTGTACATGTTCTGTGTTCAGCATGAGTCAGTATAATGTTGGCTGTGTTGTTTGCCATGTTGTTCTATACATGTTCTGTGTTCAGCATGAGTCAGTATAATGTTGGCTGTGTTGTTTGCCATGTTGTTCTATACATGTTCTGTGTTCAGCATGAGTCAGTATAATGTTGGCTGTGTTGTTTGCCATGTTGTTCTATACATGTTCTGTGTTCAGCATGAGTCAGTATAATGTTGGCTGTGTTGTTTGCCATGTTGTTCTATACATGTTCTGTGTTCAGCATGAGTCAGTATGATGTTGGCTGTGTTCTGTCATGTTGTTCTGTACAGCTTCTGTGTTCAGTATAAGTCAGTATGATATTGTCTGTCATGTTCTGTGTTCAGCGTATATCAGCATGATGTTGAATGTCATGTTGTTCTGTACATGTTCTGTATTCAGCATGAGTCATTATTATGTCATCTGTGTCGATCTGCAGGTACCCCAGCTGGAGAGCGTCACAGACAGCTGTCAGTACATCTTCATGTGGCAGACGCCACTAGCCTGCCACCAGGGACAGTCTCAGCAGCTGACATCTAACTGTACTTTCTATGATTACCTCACTCACATGAAATATGATTTGTCATTGTTGTCTGATTCATTCAGTGTAAGTAGAGGCTTTGTCTGTATTGTATGATTCATTCACTTTAAGTAGAGGCTTTGTCTGTATTGTATGATTCATTCACTTTAAGTAGAGGCTTTATCTGTATTGTATGATTCATTCACTTTAAGTAGAGGCTTTGTCTGTATTGTATGATTCATTCACTTTAAGTAGAGGCTTTGTCTGTATTGTATGATTCATTCACTTTAAGTAGAGGCTTTGTCTGTATTGTATGATTCATTCACTTTAAGTAGAGGCTTTGTCTGTATTGTATGATTTATTCACTTTAAGTAGAGGCTTTGTCTGTATTGTATGATTCATTCACTTTAAGTAGAGGCTTTGTCTGTATTGTATGATTCATTCACTTTAAGTAGAGGCTTTGTCTGTATTGTATGATTCATTCACTTTAAGTAGAGGCTTTGTCTGTATTGTATGATTCATTCACTTTAAGTAGAGGCTTTGTCTGTATTGTATGATTCATTCACTTTAAGTAGAGGCTTTGTCTGTATTGTATGATTCATTCACTTTAAGTAGAGGCTTTGTCTGCATTGTCTGATTCATTCAGTGTATCTAGAAGCTTTGTCTGTACTGTCTGATTCATTCAGTGTATCTAGAGGCTTTGTCTGCACTGTCTGATTCATTCAGTGTAAGAAGAGGCTTTGTCTGTACTGTCTGAGTCAGTCAGTGTAAGTAGAGGCTTTATCTGTACTGTCTGAGTCAGTCAGTGTAAGTAGAGGCTTTGTCTGCACTGTCTGAGTCAGTCAGTATAAGCAGAGGCTTTGTTTGCACTGTCTGAGTCAGCTAAAATAGGAAGACATTTTGTCTGCACTGTCTGAGTCAGTCAGTGTGTTAATAGAGATTTTATCTGAACTGTCTAAGTCTTTTAGTGTAAAAAGAGGCTCTTGTCTTTACTGTCTTAGTCAGTCAGTGTCAGTTGAACATTTGTCATTGCTACCTGAGTCAGTCAGTATAATTACAACATTTGTATTTGCTGTCAGAGTAATTAATTATGTTGCAACTTTGCCACCACTGTCTGAGTCAGTCAGTGTAGGTAAGTACTACCATTTATATCTCATAAAAACTCTTAAAAGTATTTACTATTTATGGATATAGTTAATCTACCATTTATGTCTCATAGATGTATAGTATCTACCATTTATATCTCATAGATATGGTAAAAGTATCTACTATTTATATCTCATAGATATAATTATAATATTTACCATTTATATCACATAGAAAAAATTAAACTATCAACTTTTATGTCTGACAGATATAGTTAAACTATGTACCATTTATGTATCATAGATTTAGTTAAATGTTGAATTAAGAATCGACATCACAGCACTTAGGAGACTCCCATACGTGCTCCATCCCCAGTTTTCAGCAGCAAGCTAAGAGTTTTAGTTCCGATGGCATCAGTAACCGTCTGATTGTATATCCGTCTCATCCTGCCCCTGAGTGTTGTCTGGTAGTCTTAGTTTCAGCTTCATAGCAAACAGGTCACCCCATCTTTGCTCCGCTTCTGTGCCAACAAAAAACACACAGAATGTTTATCACAGTCCCATACGGTAGCCATCCGAAGTACTAACACAAACAGTCCGACATTAGAAATGCAGTTCATCATTGATGGTAGCAGAAGTCACCAAAAGATTAGCAGTTGCCCATGCGATCAATTTTAATCACATACGGGCACCATCAACATTGCGACAACAGGAATCGCCCCATTTTCTGAATCTACAATTCACAACCCACGTTGGTCACAGTCGAAAAAACATTTCAAATGAAATCCGCAGCACACAGTGTCACACCATGCATTCAACTCAGAAGCTGGGCGACAAAATTATATCCAGTCTATAAATGGAGCAAAAAATGCATCGGCCACCGTCTGGCAGAAGCAAAAAAATTTGCCTCGGCTCCGAACAGTGCCCCTGCCTAGCGTCCATTTTGACCAGAAGTCAGATCCCCTGGTAACTCCTTGCAGCGCCATTCTCCTCAGACGGTAACGATCTATCTGCGACAATATCTAGCTTGTCATGCATCAGTTCACCATCAAGTGGTGCAGATCCAGCCAGATTATCTGCCTGCTCATTTTCCTAACACACCAGCATGACCTGGAGAAAATATATATATAGGTCTACTATTTATAGCTCAAAGATATAGAGTATCTACCATTTGTCCTTTTCCTTAATTTATCAACATCTGCAAGTTGCCCTACCACATAGCCTACCCCCCAAACATGATTGACCAATAGTTTCTGTTCCAGAATAGTCTAATGTTGTGTGTCTAGTCACAGTGCAGCTTTTTCATTATTGGTTAAATATTGAATTAAGAATTGACATCACAGCACTTGGGACACCCCCATAAGAGCTCGGTCCCCATCTTTAGCAGCAAGCGAAGAGTTAAAATTTTGATGGTACCAGTAAGTGTCTGATTGTATATCCGTCCTGCTTTTCCCCTGAGAGTCAAGCGTCAGCCAAATCCCCTTGTAACTCCTTGCAGTGCCATTCTCCTTAGACTGTAATGATCTGTCTGTGCCATGGCACTGTTCACTCGCTCCCAAAGGAGGGTCCTCACAATATCCAGCTTGTTATACATCAGCTCACCACTAAGTGGTGCAGAACCTGCCTGCTCATTTCCTAACATACCGGCATGGCCTGGAGAAAATATCTAAAGGATGCTAAATACCTGGGACCTTTGAAGTGATACTTGCCACTCTGCACAGAGCATGTCTTGTAAGCTGTTGGTATTCTTTTAAGGATGTCAGGAGTGTTAAGCATGTGACATATAGTGCAGAGAAACACAGTGACAAAATAATGACAGTTTAAGATGGCCACTGGATAATTGTCTAAGCTTTGACCTGGTCCCCAGGTGCCATCCTCGCATGGTGGTAAATACTTTGTCAGAATCTGTGGCCATCTACAAGAGAAGAGTGAACTTGGAGCAGCTTCATGTAGCCAGTCTGCTGTTTGTCTCACTGGAGCCGGTTCTCAGGATGGCTCCTTTGGCAACTGGAGTCAGGGAATATTCCACAGAGACACACAGTTTGTTGGCCTGACATTCTCTGGAGGGAGAGTGTGTCTTACTGGTGAGATCTGTTGTTCTCTAGTATGTCTGTCACTTTTGTTGTTCTTTAGTGTGTCTGTCACTTTTGTTGTTCTGTAGTGTGTCTGTCACTTTTGTTGTTCTCTAGTATGTCTGTCACTTTTGTTGTTCTTTAGTGTGTCTGTCACTTTTGTTGTTCTGTAGTGTGTCCGTCACTTTTGTTGTTCTCTAGTGTGTCTGTCACTTTTGTTGTTCTCTAGTATGTCTGTCACTTTTGTTGTTCTCTAGTGTCTCTGTTACTTTTGTTGTTCTCTAGTATGTCTGTCACTTTTGTTGTTCTCTAGTATGTCTGTCACTTTTGTTGTTCTCTAGTGTGTCTGTCACTTTTGTTGTTCTCTAGTATGTCTGTCACTTTTGTTGTTCTCTAGTGTGTCTGTCACTTTTGTTGTTCTCTAGTATGTCTGTCACTTTTGTTGTTCTCTAGTGTGTCTGTCACTTTTGTTGTTCTCTAGTGTGTCTGTCACTTTTGTTGTTCTCTAGTATGTCTGTCACTTTTGTTGTTCTCTAGTGTGTCTGTCACTTTTGTTGTTCTCTAGTGTGTCTGTCTGTCTGTCACTTTTGTTGTTCTCTAGTGTGTCTGTCACTTTTGTTGTTCTCTAGTGTGTCTGTCACTTTTGTTGTTCTCTAGTATGTCTGTCACATTTGTTGTTCTCTAGTGTGTCTGTCACTTTTGTTGTTCTCTAGTATGTCTGTCACTTTTGTTGTTCTCTAGTGTGTCTGTCACTTTTGTTGTTCTCTAGTGTGTCTGTCACTTTTGTTGTTCTCTAGTGTGTCTGTCACTTTTGTTGTTCTCTAGTATGTCTGTCACTTTTGTTGTTCTCTAGTGTGTCTGTCACTTTTGTTGTTCTCTAGTATGTCTGTCACATTTGTTGTTCTCTAGTGTGTCTGTCACTTTTGTTGTTCTCTAGTGTGTCTGTCACTTTTGTTGTTCTCTAGTATGTCTGTCACTTTTGTTGTTCTCTAGTGTGTCTGTCACTTTTGTTGTTCTCTAGTGTGTCTGTCAGTCTGTCACTTTTGTTGTTCTCTAGTGTGTCTGTCACTTTTGTTGTTCTCTAGTGTGTCTGTCACTTTTGTTGTTCTCTAGTATGTCTGTCACATTTGTTGTTCTCTAGTGTGTCTGTCACTTTTGTTGTTCTCTAGTATGTCTGTCACTTTTGTTGTTCTCTAGTGTGTCTGTCACTTTTGTTGTTCTCTAGTGTGTCTGTCACTTTTGTTGTTCTCTAGTGTGTCTGTCACTTTTGTTGTTCTCTAGTATGTCTGTCACTTTTGTTGTTCTCTAGTGTGTCTGTCACTTTTGTTGTTCTCTAGTGTGTCTGTCACTTTTGTTGTTCTCTAGTATGTCTGTCACTTTTGTTGTTCTCTAGTGTGTCTGTCACTTTTGTTGTTCTCTAGTGTGTCTGTCACTTTTGTTGTTAGTGTGTAAGACTTCATGGGCGTTGTTATTGGATACGCATTTATCTTTTCATCAGGCACACATTACTACAGATACCAGGAACAAAGTTTAACAGTAATGATATTGTCTGCTATACATATCTGATCATTTTACCATCGACACACTGCTGAAGTAATGATATTGTCTGCTATATATATCAGATCATTTTACCATCGACACACTGCTGAAGTAATGATATTGTCTGCTATATATATCTGATCATTTTACCATCGACACACTGCTGAAGTAATGATATTGTCTGCTATATATATCTGATCATTTTACCATCGACACACTGCTGAAGTAATGATATTGTCTGCTATATATATCTGATAATTTTACCATCGACACACTGCTGAAGTAATGATATTGTCTGCTATATATATCTGATCATTTTACCATTGACACACTGCTGAAGTAATGATATTGTCTGCTATATATATCTGATCATTTTACCATTGACACACTGCTGAAGTAATGATATTGTCTGCTATACATATCTGATCATTTTACCATTGACACACTGCTGAAGTAATGATATTGTCTGCTATACATATCTGATCATTTTACCATTGACACACTGCTATAGTAATGATATTGGCTGCTATACATATCTGATCATTTTACCATTGACACACTGCTGAAGTAATGATATTGTCTGATATACATATCTGATCATTTTACCATTGACACACTGCTGAAGTAATGATATTGGCTGCTATACATATCTGATCATTTTACCATTGACACACTGCTGAAGTAATGATATTGTCTGTTATACATATCTGATCATTTTACCATTGACACACTGCTGAAGTAATGATATTGTCTGTTATATATATCTGATCATTTTACCATTGACACACTGCTGAAGTAATGATATTGTCTGTTATATATATCTGATCATTTTACCATCGACACACTGCTGAAGTAATGATATTGTCTGTTATATATATCTGATCATTTTACCATCGACACACTGCTGAAGTAATAATATTTGCTGCTATTTTTACTGATCATTTTACCAGGGACATAATGGTACATTAATTATATTGTCTGCTACATTTTACTGACTGTTTTACCAGGGACACAATGCTACAGCAGTAATATGGTTCGTTATATTTTACTAATAATTTTACCATTGATTCACAATACAGAGAATATTATGTTAAATGCTAATTGTGTCAATGTCTTATGTTCCCATGTGTGTGTCTGAGCTCAGGCTCTGCTAGAGCTGCTTCTACAATCTACTTTGAGTGTGATCACACAGCAGGGACTGGCCAACCTGAACCTGTCGATGAGGTGGGTGCCAGACATGTCTCTAGACAGTGTTGATATTCTTCTCACTGCCATGTGTGCAGCTAGACCAAAAAAGGATGCAGATGTTCTACACACAATCATATGTCAGTAAAATGTAAATGTTCTACATACAATCATATGTCAGTAGAATGTAAATGTTCTACATACAATCATATGTCAGTAGAATGTAAATGTTCTACACACAATCATTTGTTAGTAGAATGTAAATGTTCTACACACAGTCATATGTCAGTAGAATGTAAATGTTCTACACACAGTCATATGTCACTAGAATGTTGATGGTCTACACAGTCATTTGTCAGTGAAATGTAGATGTTTTACAGTCATGTGTCATTTGAATGTAGATGTTCTACTTATAGTCATATTTCACTAGATGTTAATGTTCTTCAGAAGTCATGTATGTAACTATAACGTTGATGATCTACTTACAGTCATATGTCACTAGAATTTTGATGTTCTACACTCATGAGTAACTCAAATGTGGATGTTCTACTTAGTCATATGTAACTCGAATGTTGATGTTCTACTTACTGTCATATGTAGCTAGAATGCTGATGTTCTACAGTCATGTGTAATTAGAATGTGGATGTTCTACACTGTCATATAAAACTAGAATATTGATGTTCTACTCACAGTCATGTGTAACTAGAATGTTGGTGATCTACTTAGTCATATGTAACTCGAATGTTGATGTTCTACTTCCAGTCATATGTCGCTAGAATGCTGATGTTCTACAAACAGTCAGGTGTAACTAGAATGATGATGTTCTACTTAGCCATATGTAACTAGATTGCAGATGTTCTCCACAGTAATATGTAACTAGAATGTTGATGTTCTACACATATCCATATGGCACTAAAATGTAGATGGTCTGCTTCTAGCATGTGTCACTAGAATGTTAAAGCTGTACCCACAGGCGCCTGTCACTAAAATGTAGATGTTTTACTCACAGTCGTATGTCACTAGAATGTATATATTCTACTTTTGACGTGTCCCTAGAACATTGATGTTCTGCTCCTTCATGTGTCACTAGAATGTTGATGTACTAACAGATATAAGTCACTAGAATGCACCAGTCACAGCCAGTGGTGAAGCTGGAGTCATGGTTGTCTTCTGTATCTGGCACAGCCAGTGGTGAAGTTAGAATGGTGGTTGTCTGCTGTATCTGGCACAGCCAATGGTGAAGCTGGAGTCATGGTTGTCTGCTGTATCTGGCACAGCCAATGGTGAAGCTGGAGTCATGGTTGTCTGCTGTATCTGGCACAGCCAATGGTGAAGCTGGAGTCATGGTTGTCTGCTGTATCTGGCACAGCCAATGGTGAAGCTGGAGTCATGGTTGTCTGCTGTATCTGGCACAGCCAATAGTGAAGTTAGAATGGTGGTTATCTGCTGTATCTGGCACAGCCAGTGGTGAAGTTATAATGGTGGTTGTCTGCTGTATCTGGCACAGCCAATAATGAAGTTAGAATGGTGGTTGTCTGCTGTATCTGGCACAGCCAATAGTGAAGTTAGAATGGTGGTTGTCTGCTGTATCTGGCACAGCCAATAGTGAAGTTAGAATGGTGGTTGTCTGCTGTATCTGGCACAGCCAATGGTGAAGTTAGAATGGTGGTTGTCTGCTGTATCTGGCACAGCCAATGGTGAAGCTGGAGTCATGGTTGTCTGCTGTATCTGGCACAGCCAGTGGTGAAGTTAGAATGGTGGTTGTCTGCTGTATCTGGCACAGCCAATGGTGACGTTAGAATGGTGGTTGTCTGCTGTATCTGGCACAGCCAGTCTTCTATTAATGTTCTCAATGAGTTACTGTGTTGGGGTGTGCTGTCACTAAAGTCACTTGTTGTGTTTGTCCCTCCATGACAGGACAGTGAATGTGAGGTGACTTTCCGCTGGAAAACCAGCCTAGTGTGCCCTGTAGAGAGGAAGGAGTGTGTGATTGCCAGCAGGAAGAGCCTGTTTGATCTCTCTCTGTTGTCTCAAGATACTGGCAGCTGGAAGGTCACCGACTCTGAAAACAGCACGTAAGTACATCTCTGCCACACAGTCACTTTATGCGGCTGGCCTCAAAACAACACGTAAGTACATCTCTGCCACACAGACACTTTATGCTGCTGGCCTCATGAGTCCAAGCACTCTGTTAAAAATATAGACAAGGCACGGTTAGGATAAAGGTCATACACCTATAGTTCCTGTTCCTATTATCTTGCTCAGGCAGTATTTGGGCACAAGTGATTTGTGTTGTTGGTTCACCCCACCCAGAGACATAAACAATCCGAGGACTCAGATGACTACAAACACAGCCATCATTAATGATGATCAGGTCCTGCCAGTTGAAATGCTTGTGCCATCCTCAGCAGATAGATACCAGCAGGGAGGCAGCACAGGCAGGTCATCAGCAATTGTGACATGATAGTTGCATCTTAGTGATGTCTGTCATCATTATTCTAGGCACATTCAAGTTTCACAGCCAAAGACATCCCTGAAGATGGGGCAGACAGAGTCAAAGTCTAGATCTTCTATAAGCAGGACTTATTTTCTTGCTTTACTCTTTTTAAGTATCATTTTTAGGGCTGCTTGAAAAGACCCTTTAATAAAAGTAATGGCACACGTTTCCTTTAGCTCGCTCTTTTAGGACCACATTTATTCTGATGTTTTGACAGCATTAATTTTGAGCGGAATTTGTTTACTGCAACATGACAAAGCTAAAGCTTTCCTGAAGAAAAAGTATTGGCTGTATCGGGGTATATATCAAATTAAAGACAAATGGGTGCAGAATGAATCGAAACTATTTACGTGTCACTATTTCAAAAAAATATTATTAAAATCATATTGGCTGTATCGGGACATATAATGTATCAAATTAAAGATAAATGTGTGCAGAATAAATCTCAACTATTTAAGTGTCACTATTACAGCAAAATATTATTAAAATCACAAACATTTAAGGTGGTTAGACACTTAAGAAGATTATTTGCAGAAACAAACTTTGTGCTTGCCTTAATTTTTTACTTGTTCAACAACATTGTTATTCAATTCTAAGAATGCACATGCCTTCTCTGTTCAATTATGTATCAGCTAATCTTTATTTGAAACAATTAATTTAAATACTTTGGATGTTATGATCATTTTTTAATGACATGTCAGATTTCACAACAACCGAAAATCGGGAAAACAGCTGATCGAAACATAGATCCGATTGAAATATTTTTATCAATTTTCATATCCTGAATTAAATTATTGCCAATAGGTTTGTCACTTAGATATCAGTCATAATATCAAGACTGTTGTCATCATCTGGTAGAGATTCATCAATGACAGAGCAGTATGAACAGTTCTAGACCTTTTCCCTTATCATTTAGTATAGAAAAATCACGTAAAAATTGTATCAGATCAAAATAAATTTTTTTAAATCAGAAAATGACTCAAAAGCCACGGGGAACATTACAAACAAAAGGACTTCCTGTTTTTAATCCTAATTTTTCAAAAACTTGTTCATAAAAGTTTGTTTTCCCCACAAACGGAAAACAATTAGAGTGTCTCTGTGATACGCCAGTTAATTTACAACTAGTCTGATAGGGATAAACTCTAAAGACAGTTAACTGGCGACTAGATTTCAAAGTGTTCAAGACATTGGTGACTATTTCTGAGAAAGAAAGCCCTGGGTATACAGGAATGTTGTGGACTGAAACAAGATGATTACTGCTAGGGAAGGCCAGTGAATGGTGCAGCTCCACCTGATACTTCTTCCTGTCTAAAATGGAGGAATAAGCATGGCAGAATGTTCAGCTTCACAGTTATTTTTCCTTTAGATCGCTTTGCTAGTGCAGTTTCCACATATGGACAGTAGTCTATGCTTTCACTGCCTGAGCTACAGAGTTTAGTGCAGTCCTGTGAGTTGTGGTTTTTTTTGGGGGGGGGGGGGGGGGGGGGTTTCTTCCATGTGGAGTGCCTTTCATTAGTGCAGCAGTTGACTTGTGGTGTTTAATGTGACCAGTAGCCTGTTAACATGTATGCTGGCCAAATACCTTATGTGTAATAATTATACGTATGTATAGCCAACTTATCATGTCTGACTACTTCCATCAAAAACAAGCTGCATTTCTGGTGGCGACTGTTGGCTTTGGTGCCTCTGGCAACTGCACTGCTTCTGGCAACTGCCTTATGCATTTACTGCATGCGCATATTTCTGGATTATGCCAGAACTTATTGTTTGGTCACCAGTTTTTTAAATGGCACAGTAAGGGACATTTCATTTATTTTTCACCAGCACAGGAATGGAGTCAGTATGGGGTGACCCAGTTGCAGTGAGGTTGAAACCTGGACTAAGTCTCAAACGTGATGCATCTGTTACACAAACAGATGTGATGGCAGCAGTGTCTCTGCTGCCTGTTGTGTCCACTTGTCAGCACTGTCAGGTGTCAACTTTTGCCTTTGTTGACTGTCGCTGTCGTTTGTTGAACACACTTATGGCTTGCATGTTTCAGTTACTGGCTGAACTTGTGTCAGAGTCTGCATGGACTTGCAATCACTGCAGGCTGCCCACCAGGTGCTGCTGTTTGTCGTCGGACCCCTGGTGGCACAATACAGGTGCTGGGGCGATTGGATACCCAGGTGATATCCATCAGTAAGGTCCTTGTTTGCTGCATGGTTTTTTTTTTTTTTTTATTTCTGTGACTATAAGTTGTAGTTGTATCAGCAGTTGTCACCTGGTGTTCTGTAATTTCTGTGACTATAAGTTGTAGTTGTATCAGCAGTTGTCACCTGGTGTTCTGTAATTTCTGTGACTATAAGTTGTAGTTGTATCAGCAGTTGTCACCTGGTGTTCTGTAATTTCTGTGACTATAAGTTGTA
The DNA here is from genome assembly GCA_905116865.2 of Candidula unifasciata. Classification (NCBI taxonomy): domain Eukaryota; kingdom Metazoa; phylum Mollusca; class Gastropoda; order Stylommatophora; family Geomitridae; genus Candidula; species Candidula unifasciata. Next base: position 288,105 of record CAJHNH020000477.1, read on the forward strand.
TGATTGTTGTATCAGCAGTTGTCACCTGGTGTTCTGTAATTTCTGTGACTATAAGTTGTAGTTGTATCAGCAGTTGTCACCTGGTGTTCTGTAATTTCTGTGACTATAAGTTGTAGTTGTATCAGCAGTTGTCACCTGGTGTTCTGTAATTTCTGTGACTATAAGTTGTAGTTGTATCAGCAGTTGTCACCTGGTGTTCTGTAATTTATGTGGCTGTAAGTTGTATGATTGTTGTATCAGCAGTTGTCACCTGGTGTTCTGTAATTTATGTGACTGTAAGTTGTATGTTTGTTGTATCAGCAGTTGTCACCTGGTGTTCTATAATTTATGTGACTGTAAGTTGTATGTTTGTTGTATCAGCAGTTGTCACCTGGTGTTCTGTAATTTATGTGACTATAAGTTGTAGTTGTATCAGCAGTTGTCACCTGGTGTTCTGTAATTTATGTGGCTGTAAGTTGTATGATTGTTGTATCAGCAGTTGTCACCTGGTGTTCTGTAATTTATGTGGCTGTAAGTTGTATGATTGTTGTATCAGCAGTTGTCACCTGGTGTTCTGTAATTTCTGTGACTATAAGTTGTATGATTGTTGTATCAGCAGTTGTCACCTGGTGTTCTGTAATTTATGTGACTATAAGTTGTATGATTGTTGTATTAGCAGTTGTCACCTGGTCTTCTGTAATTTCTGTGACTATAAGTTGTATGATTGTTGTATCAGCAGTTGTCACCTGGTGTTCTGTAATTTCTGTGGCTGTAAGTTGTATGATTGTTGTATCAGCAGTTGTCACCTGGTGTTCTGTAATTTATGTGACTGTAAGTTGTATGATTGTTGTATCAGCAGTTGTCACCTGGTGTTCTGTAATTTATGTGACTATAAGTTGTAGTTGTATCAGCAGTTGTCACCTGGTGTTCTGTAATTTATGTGACTATAAGTTGTAGTTGTATCAGCAGTTGTCACCTGGTGTTCTGTAATTTATGTGACTATAAGTTGTATGATTGTTGTATCAGCAGTTGTCACCTGGTGTTCTGTAATTTATGTGACTATAAGTTGTAGTTGTATCAGCAGTTGTCACCTGGTGTTCTGTAATTTATGTGACTATAAGTTGTAGTTGTATCAGCAGTTGTCACCTGGTGTTCTGTAATTTATGTGGCTGTAAGTTGTATGTTTGTTGTATCAGCAGTTGTCACCTGGTGTTCTATAATTTATGTGACTATAAGTTGTATGATTGTTGTATCAGCAGTTGTCACCTGGTGTTCTGTAATTTATGTGACTGTAAGTTGTATGATTGTTGTATTAGCAGTTGTCACCTGGTGTTCTGTAATTTATGTGGCTGTAAGTTGTATGATTGTTGTATCAGCAGTTGTCACCTGGTGTTCTGTAACTTATGTGACTATAAGTTGTATGATTGTTGTATCAGCAGTTGTCACCTGGTGTTCTGTAATTTATGTGACTATAAGTTGTATGATTGTTGTATCAGCAGTTGTCACCTGATGTTCTGTAATTTATGTGACTATAAGTTGTATGTTTGTTGTATCAGCAGTTGTCACCTGGTGTTCTGTAATTTATGTGGCTGTAAGTTGTATGTTTGTTGTATCAGCAGTTGTCACCTGGTGTTCTGTAATTTATGTGGCTGTAAGTTGTATGATTGTTGTATCAGCAGTTGTCACCTGGTGTTCTGTAATTTATGTGGCTGTAAGTTGTATGTTTGTTGTATCAGCAGTTGTCACCTGGTGTTCTGTAATTTATGTGGCTGTAAGTTGTATGATTGTTGTATCAGCAGTTGTCACCTGGTGTTCTGTAACTTATGTGACTATAAGTTGTATGATTGTTGTATCAGCAGTTGTCACCTGGTGTTCTGTAATTTATGTGACTATAAGTTGTATGATTGTTGTATCAGCAGTTGTCACCTGATGTTCTGTAATTTATGTGACTATAAGTTGTATGTTTGTTGTATCAGCAGTTGTCACCTGGTGTTCTATAATTTATGTGACTATAAGTTGTATGATTGTTGTATCAGCAGTTGTCACCTGGTGTTCTGTAATTTATGTGGCTGTAAGTTGTATGATTGTTGTATTAGCAGTTGTCACCTGGTGTTCTGTAATTTATGTGGCTGTAAGTTGTATGATTGTTGTATCAGCAGTTGTCACCTGGTGTTCTGTAATTTATGTGACTATAAGTTGTATGATTGTTGTATCAGCAGTTGTCACCTGATGTTCTGTAATTTATGTGACTATAAGTTGTATGTTTGTTGTATCAGCAGTTGTCACCTGGTGTTCTGTAATTTATGTGACTATAAGTTGTATGATTGTTGTATCAGCAGTTGTCACCTGGTGTTCTGTAATTTCTGTGACAGAATGTCAGTTGTCACATGATGTTCTTTACCTTTTGTGACAGAAAGTCACAGCAGTGTTTTAATTATATGTGCTGTGTCTTCAGAGGGAAGTGGTTGCCATCTGTTAGTAGTCTACACAATCTAAGTCAGTAGTCTACACAATCTAAGTCAGTAGTAGTTCTACACATTTCTGGGCTGGTAAGGTGTAGATTGTTGTATCAGCAGTCTAAGTCAGTAGTCTACACAATCTAAGTCAGTAGTCTACACAGTCTAAGTCAGTAGTCTACACAGTCTAAGTCAGTAGTTCACACATTCTAAGTCAGTAGTCTACACAATCTAAGTCAGTAGTCTACACAATCTAAGTCAGTAGTCTACACAATCTAAGTCAGTAGTCTACACAATCTAAGTCAGTAGTCTACACAATCTAAGTCAGTAGTCTACACAATCTAAGTCAGTAGTCTACACAATCTAAGTCAGTAATCTACACAATCTAAGTCAGTAGTCTACACAATCTAAGTCAGTAGTCTACACAATCTAAGTCAGTAGTCTACACAGTCTAAGTCAGTAGTCTACACAGTCTAAGTCAGTAGTCTACACAATCTAAGTCAGTAGTCTACACAATCTAAGTCAGTAGTCTACACAATCTAAGTCAGTAGTCTACACAATCTAAGTCAGTAGTCTACACAATCTAAGTCAGTAGTCTACACAATCTAAGTCAGTAATCTACACAATCTAAGTCAGTAGTCTACACAATCTAGGTCAGTAGTCTACACAATCTAGGTCAGTAGTCTACACAATCTAAGTCAGTAATCTACACAATCTAAGTCAGTAGTCTACACAATCTAAGTCAGTAATCTACACAATCTAAGTCAGTAGTCTACACAATCTAAGTCAGTAGTCTACACATTCTAAGTCAGTAGTCTACACAATCTAAGTCAGTAGTCTACACAGTCTAAGTCAGTAGTCTACACAGTCTAAGTCAGTAGTCTACACAGTCTAAGTCAGTAGTCTACACAGTCTAAGTCAGTAGTCTACACAGTCTAAGTCAGTAGTCTACACAATCTAAGTCAGTAGTCTACACAGTCTAAGTCAGTGATCCACACAATCTAAGTCAGTACTCTACACAATCTAAGTCAGTAGTCTACACAGTCTAAGTCAGTGATCTACACAATCTAAGTCAGTAGTCTACACAGTCTAAGTCAGTAGTCTACACAATCTAAGTCAGTGATCCACACAATCTAAGTCAGTAGTCTACACAATCTAAGTCAGTGATCCACACAATCTAAGTCAGTAGTCTACACAATCTAAGTCAGTGATCCACACAATCTAAGTCAGTGATCCACACAATCTAAGTCAGTAGTCTACACAATCTAAGTCAGTAGTCTACACAGTCTAAGTCAGTAGTCTACACAGTCTAAGTCAGTAGTCTACACAGTCTAAGTCAGTAGTCTACACAATCTAAGTCAGTAGTCTACACAGTCTAAGTCAGTGATCCACACAATCTAAGTCAGTACTCTACACAATCTAAGTCAGTAGTCTACACAGTCTAAGTCAGTGATCCACACAATCTAAGTTAGTAGTCTACACAGTCTAAGTCAGTAGTCTACACAATCTAAGTCAGTGATCCACACAATCTAAGTCAGTAGTCTACACAATCTAAGTCAGTGATCCACACAATCTAAGTCAGTAGTCTACACAATCTAAGTCAGTGATCCACACAATCTAAGTCAGTGATCCACACAATCTAAGTCAGTGATCCACACAATCTAAGTCAGTGATCCACACAATCTAAGTCAGTAATCCACACAATCTAAGTCAGTAATCTACACAATCTAAGTCAGTAGTCTGCATGAGCTGAGGCAGTTTCCTGTTAGGTCAGTTAATCTACTGCCTCCCACAGAAAGGCAAACAGTGAACACTTGAAGTTTGGGTGTAGAGAGCAACACAAGGCAATCATGTGAACATCAGCATTTATGAGTTTTATGTATGAGCTCTGTGTGTGAACTCTGTGTGTCAGTTCTGTGTGGGAGTTCTAAGTGTGAGTTCTCCTTCTGAATTCTTTGTGTTGATTTGTGTGTCTAAATTCTTAGTGTTGAGTTCTGTGTGTGATTTCTGTGTCTGAATCTTTGTGTTGAGTTGTGTGTGAGAGTTCTGTGTCTGAATTTGAGTTCTTTGTCTAAATTCTTTGTACTGAGTTCTTTGTGTCAGTTCTGTGTCTGAATTGTTTGTATTGAGTTCTATATATTGAGTTCTGTCTCTGCATTCTTTGTATTAAGTTCTGTGTCTGAATTTTTTGCGTTGAATTCTATGTGTAAGTTCTGGGGACTCCTGTCCCCAGAACTTATTAAGTAGATTCTTCTGCTTCTTTTATTTGCTGGAAATAGATTCTGTATCTGCAATATTTTCTCTTGTAGGAACATTGCCATCTCATATAATTCACTCAGTGACCTGTCAAGTTTTGTTGCATTAGTGTGTGGCATCCTGATTGTTGTGGTGTGCCTTAAAGCGGGTTGTCTCTGACTACAGCAACTTGTTTTGCCTATTGTGGTGAGTTAGATCGGTGTTCAAGCTTATGGGTTGGAACCATCTACCATGACATGTGCGTACGTCAGTACACTTGACTTCATCATTTGCGCCATTGGCACATGAATATTTGTACTTAACGCCAAGACAATCGTTTGAATGAAAAGGGTTAGAAAAACCCAGCCAGATCAAGCCAGTAACTACCTGTATAGAGACACTGGCTGTATAAGTCACAGACACCACACAGCATGTCTAACATTGCCACGTGGTATTGTCTGCTGCCATGTATGCCAGCTCACATGTGTGAAAGTGGATGATACTTACTGTATGACTGTGTGCTGCCTGTGACCCCATGTTGACTGATGTTGTTGTGGTCTTGTCCAGATGAGGGTACCAAGCCAACCATCACAGTCAAGTATAGCCAAGGCAATGCTGATGCCTGTGATGTGGGCCGCAGGCGTCGCAGCGGTATTACTCCACAGGTGATTATCAACCTCAGCTGTGGAGACACTGTAGGCTCCCCGGTCATACACCAGCATAGGTAAGAGAATATGACTTGTCAATATAGGGAAACTGTTGATTAATACAACTAATTGTGGAAGAGAAATGTTGAATATTGCACTTAACAGTGCAAGGAAACTGTTGATTGTTGCACCTAACGGTGGAAAGGAATTGTTGATTATTGCACCTAATAGTGGAAGGGAACTGTTGATTAAGTCTTTAAGGCCCAAGCAACCGTGTGAGCGTTGTTTGAGAAGTCCCATTTTGCCCAAAAAATGCTGTCATCGTCGATCGTGTGTCCCGTACATTTTGCGTCGCACTCGCCTCCGTGCTAGTTTCTAATGTTCGGAGGTGCGATTAAACTATTCAGGGAAAGTCACTCTGCTGAAATCCTTTTAGTTTAATTTCCTAGCCTAAACCACACGTGCATAATTTGATGAAATAACAGCGACATTTTTTACAACAGTGCATTTTCTAAGTTAGTTTTCAAGTGCCATGAATACCAATGTTCCAACCACAAGTACAGGTTGCAGAATGCGTCTTTCTGTGGCTGAAGCTCTGAAATTGTTTCAGTCAGATGTTTTTAATTGTGATAATGATAATAAAAATTTAGATTTTTGGGAAAGTGTTTCGGACGGTGAATTTTCACCAGCGAAGCTGAGCGATCAGCTGTTCGGAATCTAAAAATTCTGATGAGTTTATTACACAGACAGTGTCTCATACTTCCATATTTATGATGTTAGAAGAGGGAAAGTGCTCTAAACAAATAGCTTGTACTATGCTATGGCTAAGCTACATTGAAATCATTGCAGCTACAGTCTGTAAATAACTGTACAAAGTAAAAAGTAAATAGTGTGTGTGTAATGGCTCATTTTTCTGCCATTTTTTCTCTGAAATTTTGCTTAGCACTCTATGAAAACTAAGAGCCCCTGAGTGCTAAACTAACCCAGAAACTTATCATAATTTTGGAATATGTTAGGAAATTTAACAAACTTTGAAGTTTTGTTCTCAAATTTGGATATTAACTACTCTTGTGGCTGCAAAACCATGGTGAGTGAAGAATTTGTTTGTGAAATGTTGTCCGTGTGAAAGTAGCACCTGCTGAATTCTTCTTTCCTACTAATTACAACAGACACTTATCATCAGATTCAAAATGTACATTCATTTCTTTTTTTTTAAATATATACTTTTATAGGGATTAGAAGTATATTACATTCTCTATAGCCTTTTTTATACACCCACCCCTCTGCCATTTTTGTAAAGGGAAATTAATGTGGGCCAAGTCTGTCAAAATTAATGGGCCTGAAAGAGTTAATACACCTAATAGTGGAAGGGAACTGATGATTATTGCACCTAATAGTGGAAGGGAACTGTTGATTATTGCACCTAATAGTGGAAGGGAACTGTTTATTTTTGCACCTAATAGTGGAAGGGAACTGTTGATTTTTGCACCTAACAGTGGAATGGAACTGTTGATTTTTGCACCTAACAGTGGAAGGGAACTGTTGATTATTGCACTTAATAGTGGAAGGGAACTGTTGATTATTGCACCTAATAGTGGAAGGGAACTGTTAATTATGGCACCTAATAGTGGACGGGAACTGTTGATTATTGCAAAAGTAGAAGGGAACTGTTGATTATTGCACCTATAAATGGAAGGGAACTGTTGATTATTGCAGTAGGAACTAATCCCAGGGGGATGGTGTGTTCAGTTGTCACACCAGCCTCATTAACTTCCCAGTGATATCCTGATAGCTCTCCACTGACCTGGGTCTGAACCAGCAAGTCTACCAGCTAGTGCTTTGATTGATGCGTTCCTATGATTCTGCTCACCTGTCACCATGATGTCTGATTGATGTGCTGTCATGATTCTGCTCACCTGTCACCATGATGTTTGATTGATGTGCTGTCAGGATTCTGCTCACCTGTCACCATGATGTCTGATTGATGTGCTGTCATGATACTGCTCACCTGTCACCATGATGTCTGATTGATGTGCTGTCATGATTCTGCTCACCTGTCACCATGATGTTTGATTGATGTGCTGTCATGATTCTGCTCACCTGTCACCATGATGTTTGATTGATGTGCTGTCATGATTCATGATTCTGCTCACCTGTCACCATGATGCTTGATTGATGTGCTGTCATGATTCTGCTCACCTGTCACCATGATGTCTGATTGATGTGTTGTCATGATTCTGCTCACTTGTCACCATGATGTTTGATTGATGTGCTGTCATGATTCTGCTCACTTGTCACCATGATGTTTGATTGATGTGCTGTCATGATTCTGCTCACCTGTCACCATGATGTTTGATTAAAATGGCATGATTCTGCTCATTTGTCACCATGATGTTTGATTGATGTGCTGTCATGATTGTGCTCACCTATCACCATGATGTCTGACTGATGTGCGGTTATGATTGTGCACACCTATCACCATGAAATCTTACTGATGTGTTGTAATGGATGTGCTCACATGTCAATTTGATTTTTGATTGAAATGTAATGATTGTACTTACCTATCACCATAATGGTTGATTGATGTGCTGTTATGATGGCACTCACATGTCACATGAGGTTTGATTGAAATGTCATGATTGCGCTCACCTGTCACAATGATCTTTCATTGAAATGCTGTCATGATAGCACTCGCATGTCAGCATGTTGTTTGATCAATATGCTGTCCTAGATGTACTTAGGTGTTACCAAGATGTTTGGTGTACTGTCACAATTGGGCTCACATGTCACCATGTTGTTGGATCGATATGCTGTCATGAATGTGCTCACCTGTCAGCATAATGTTTCAGTTCTGACAGTGCCAGCCAGTGTGTATTTGAGTTCACCTGGACAACAAAGATGGCCTGTGAGGATGACTTGTAAGTAAAACTAGTGCTCTGATGGTCTTGTAGTGTCTGCTTGCTGGTGAGAGAAGGAGTGAGACACAGGGGCAGAGACACACGTGAACTGTACTGTTGATGTTTTAATGTCTGCTTGCTGGTGAGAGAAGGAGTGAGACACAGGGGCAGAGACACACGTGAACTGCTGTTGCTGCTTGCTGAGAGAAGGAGTGAGACACAGGGGCAGAGACACATGTGAACTGTACTGTTGATGTTTTAGTGTCTGCTTGCTGGTGACACACAGACACAGAGAGACCCACAGACAAAGAAACAGCCAAAGACACATACACACAAACTGAGAATGACATATAAGTGCTTGCTGGCTTGAGAAACACAGAGAGAGAGAGAGAGAGAGACACACACACACACATGCACGCATGGACTCATGCACGCACACATGCACGCATACACACACACACTCACTTTTGTGAACAATTGAAAACAACATTAGAGTCAGCCACACATTGAAGAAAATCACCCACTTGACATTAACACAGGCAATGGTGGGGACAACATTCACCTTCAAAACTACAAGTAAAGGACCCCTTTCTATGCTTCTAGTGGTATAGGTATAGCCCTATAATTTTGTAAGACCAATCAGCAGTTGGTAGGTGACATGGTCAGTCTCACGCCGGCCAGCTTTACTTCCCAGAAATTTACCTAGTATGACTGGGTCAACTCCGGAGCCAAAATTATTGTTGAAAAAAGTCAGACTCCATCAGGACCCGAGCAAACCTCTAACCGCTACACCAAGCTACACCTCTAACTACTACACCAAGCAGTTCCTAACATTCCCTGTATAATATGATTAATTTTACATTGACACAGGGAACAGTGGGGACAACATTCACTGTAGAAAATTATCATATTTACATTAAGCTTTACATTAAGGGTTTTAGTCACTGGATTAGTTACCTGGTGTCATGTGTACAGGAAAAATCTTGATACTTGATATCATATGTACAGAGAACCTCACACATTTTACTTTATATCCTGTGTACAGAGAACCTCTCACATTTTACTTGGTATCATGTGTACAGAGAACCTCTCACATTTTACTTGGTATCATGTGTACAGAGAACCTCTCATATTTTACTTGGTATCATGTGTACAGAGAACCTCTCATATTTTACTTGGTATCATGTGTACAGAGAACCTCTCATATTTTACTTGGTATCATGTGTACAGAGAACCTCTCATATTTTACTTGGTATCATGTGTACAGAGAACCTCTCACATTTTACTTTGTATCATGTGTACAGAGAACCTCTCACATTTTACTTGGTATCATGTGTACAGAGAACCTCTCATATTTTACTTGGTATCATGTGTACCGAGAACCTCTCACATTTTACTTGATATCATGTGTACAGAGAACCTCTCACATTTTACTTAGTATCATGTGTACAGAGAACCTCTCACATTTTACTTGGTATCGTGTGTACAGAGAACCTCTCATATTTTACTTGGTATCATGTGTACAGAGAACCTCTCACATTTTACATGGTATCGTGTGTACAGAGAACCTCTCATATTTTACTTGGTATCGTGTGTACAGAGAATCTCTCATATTTTACTTGGTATCGTGTGTACAGAGAACCTCTCATATTTTACTTGGTATCGTGTGTACAGAGAATCTTTCAAATTTGTTTGGTTATCTAGCGTCAGCATGCCAGTGATGGAGAAGAGTGGCTTGATTGTGGATGCTCGGACCAAGCTGACCATAGATCTCAGACCACTGATGTCCTTGAAGAGGTAAGTCTGGACAGCAGTATCTGTGTCTGGTCCTGTAGCACCCCACACAGTGACTGGGTCTGGTCCTGTAGCACCCCACACAGTGACTGTGTCTGGTCCTGTAGCACCCCACACAGTGACTGGGTCTGATCCTGTAGCACCCTGCACATTGGCTGTGTCTGGTCCTGTAGCACCCCACACAGTGACTGTGTCTGGTCCTGTTGCACCCCACACAGTGACTGGGTCTGATCTTGTTGCACCCCACACAGTGACTGTGTCTGGTCCTGTAGCACCCCACACAGTGACTGTGTCTGGTCCTGTAGCACCCCACACAGTGACTGTGTCTGGTCCTGTAGCACCCCACACAGTGACTGGGTCTGGTCCTGTAGCACCCCACACAGTGACTATGTCTGGTCCTGTAGCACCACACAGTGACTGTCTGGTCCTGTAGCACCCCACACAGTGACTGTGTCTGGTCCTGTAGCACCCCACACAGTGACTATGTCTGGTCCTGTAGCACCCCACACAGTGACTGGGTCTGGTCCTGTAGCACCCCACACAGTGACTGTGTCTGGTCCTGTAGCACCCCACACAGTGACTGGGTCTGGTCCTGTAGCACCCCACACAGTGACTGGGTCTGGTCCTGTATCACCCCACACAGTGACTGGGTCTGGTCCTGTAGCACCCCACACAGTGACTATGTCTGGTCCTGTAGCACCCCACACAGTGACTGGGTCTGGTCCTGTAGCACCCCACACAGTGACTATGTCTGGTCCTGTAGCACCCCACACAGTGACTGTGTCTGGTCCTGTAGCACCCCACACAGTGACTGTGTCTGGTCCTGTAGCACCCCACACAGTGACTGTGTCTGGTCCTGTAGCACCCCACACAGTGACTATGTCTGGTCCTGTAGCACCACACACAGTGACTGGGTCTTGTCTTTTAGCACAGTGACTGTTTCTTGCCTGGTAGCACCCCACACAGTGATTCTGAGAGTAGTATCGACCGCACACATACTAAAAGAGTGTGGAAATGATGTGTGAGATTTACGGATTCCACGGGTTTGGTCAGACCCACATGAGAGTGAGCGTCGGTAGACGAATCCCTTGGTAGTCTTATTCAGTAGCCTTCAGTCAGTGAAGGTCGGACGCATGTATGTGTTGTGTGACAGTTCTAATCTATCGGACCGTCCGCATGGTCTTGTTGAATTCGGTTTATTAGACATGGAATTCTGAGACTGACTGCCCCAGTAAATCATAATTTGACTGATCTGTTAGTTTCGTTAAGCAGTTGCTGCTAGACCCAGACAATCATAAACCCTAGACACTGTAGTAGTTGGTGTATATGGTGAAATGATATCACAAGCTACTTCACAACGCAGTGGTCTTCTGTCTCTCAGACTCATTTTTTTTATGATTATCTCTTTTGGCGACATCAGGCAGCTATTACCAGCAGCCCAGCAAATGTATGGCTTCAATCTTAGTGAATTACTGGGACACTTTCATGATCCCAGGCTTCAGTTTCTGTCGTTTGCAATTTTTTAAAGACTTTTCTCATGGTTTTTGGTCAACAGTTTAAGGGTCACACTGTGGAAGAGATTGGGGCCTCACCACATAAGATCCCAGCAGACAACAATTGGTAGATTGTAGCCAACCTTTATGTGGAGATGGCACACAGTTTAAATGTAAAGCCATTAGACCAGATACACTGCATTTTTAACATCAGACATTTTGTGTTAACATTTCTGATGGCTGCCTTATGCTTTGAATGCATGTGTATGCTAGTGAATATCCTGAGACTGCAGTCTGTGTCCTTTTTTTTTCCACGAGAGACAGTGATGGACATTCTTTGGGATTTTTGGGGGCATAGGATCGGAGCAGCAATGGGGTGGACCATTTGCTGTGAAGCTGAAACTAAAATACCAAATTACCAAAGGCTGATAACTGTAATTGATGTGAAGCACTGTGAGACTGATATATGTGATTGATGTGAAGCACTGTGAGACTGATATATGTGATTGATGTGAAGCACTGTGAGACTGATATATGTGATTGATGTGAAGCAGTGTGAGTGGGACTGATATATGTGATTGATGTGAAGCAGTGTGAGAGTGATATATGTGATTGATGTGAAGCAGTGTGAGTGAGACTGATATGTGATTGATGTGAAGCAGTGTGAGACTGATATATGTGATTGATGTGAAGCACTGTGAGACTGATATATGTGATTGATGTGAAGCACTGTAAGACTGATATAAGTGATTAATGTGAAGCAGTGTGAGACTGATATATGTGATTGATGTGAAGCACTGTAAGACTGATATAAGTGATTAATGTGAAGCAGTGTGAAACTGATAAATGTGATTAATGTGAAGCAGTGTGAGACTGATATATGTGATTAATGTGAAGCAGTGTGAGACTGATATATGTGATTAATGTGAAGCAGTGTGAGACTGATATATGTGATTAATGTGAAGCAGTGTGAGACTGATATATGTGATTAATGTGAAGCAGTGTGAGACTGATATATGTGATTGATGTGAAGCAGTGTGAGACTGATATATGTGATTGATGTGAAGCAGTGTGAGACTGATATATGTGATTGATGTGAAGCAGTGTGAGACTGATATATGTGATTGATGTGAAGCAGTGTGAGACTGATATATGTGATTGATGTGAAGCAGTGTGAGACTGATATATGTGATTGATGTGAAGCAGTGTGAGACTGATAAATGTGATTGATGTGAAGCAGTGTGAGACTGATATATGTGATTAATGTGAAGCAGTGTGAGACTGATAAATGTGATTGATGTGAAGCAGTGTGAGACTGATATATGTGATTGATGTGAAGCAGTGTGAGACTGATATATGTGATTGATGTAAAGCAGTGTGAGACTGATATATGTGATTAATGTGAAGCAGTGTGAGACTGATATATGTGATTAATGTGAAGCAGTGTGAGACTGATATATGTGATTAATGTGAAGCAGTGTGAGACTGATATATGTGATTAATGTGCAGTGTGAGACTGATATGTGATTGATGTGAAGTAATGAGAGACTGATATATATGATTGATGTGAAGCATTGTGAGACTGATATATGTGATTGATGTGAAGTAATGTGAAGCTGATATATGTGATTGATGTTTAGCAATGTGAGACATTTATGTGATTGATGTGAAGCAGTGTGAGACTGATATGTGATTGATGTGAAGTAATGTGAAGCTGATATATGTGATTGATGTTTAGCAATGTGAGACATTTATGTGATTGATGTGAAGCATTGTGAGACTGATATATGTGATGGATGTGAAGTAATGTGAGGCTGATATATGTGATTGATGTAAAGCAGTGTGAGACTGATATATGTGATTGATGTGAAGCAGTGTGAGACTGATATATGTGATTGATGTGAAGCAGTGTGAGACTGATATATGTGATTGATGTGAAGCAGTGTGAGACTGATATATGTGATTAATGTGAAGCAGTGTGAGACTAATAAATGTGATTAATGTGAAGCAGTGTGAGACTAATAAATGTGATTAATGTAAAGCAGTGTGAGACTGATAAATGTGATTAATGTGAAGCAGTGTGAGACTGATATATGTAATTAATGTGAAGCAGTGTGAGACTAATAAATGTGATTAATGTGAAGCAGTGTGAGACTGATATATGTGATTGATGTGAAGCAGTGTGAGACTGATATATGTGATTAATGTGAAGCAGTGTGAGACTGATATATGTGATTAATGTGAAGCAGTGTGAGACTGATATATGTAATTAATGTGAAGCAGTGTGAGACTGATATATGTGATGGATGTGAAGCACTGTGAGACTGATATATGTGATTGATGTGAAGCAATGTGAGACTGATATATTTGATTGATGTTAAACATTGTGAGACTGATATATGTAATTGATGTGAAGTAGTGTGAGACTGATATATGTGATGGATGTAAAGCAGTGTGAGACTGATATATGTGATTAATGTAAAGCAATATGAGACTAATAAATGTAATTAATGTGAAGCAGTGTGAGACTGATATATGTGATTGATGTGAAGCACTGTAAGACTGATATATGTGATTGATGTGAAGCAATGTGAGACTGATATATGTGATTAATGTGAAGCAGTGTGAGACTGATATATGTAATTGATGTGAAGCAGTGTGAGACTGATATATGTGATTAATGTGAAGCAGTGTAAGACTGAAATATGTGATTGATGTTAAGCAGTGTGAGACTGATATATGTGATTGATGTGAAGCACTGTGAGACTGATATATGTTATTGATGTGAAGCAGTGTGAGACTGATATATGTGATTGATGTGAAGCAGTGTGAGACTGATAAATGTGATTGATGTGAAGCACTGTGAGACTGATATATGTGATTGATGTGAAGCAGTGTGAGACTGATATATGTGATTGATGTGAAGCAGTGTGAGACTGATATATGTGATTGATGTGAAGCAGTGTGAGACTGATATATGTGATTGATGTGAAGCAGTGTGAGACTTTTATATGTGATTGATGTGAAGCAGTGTGAGACTGATATATGTGATTGATGTGAAGCAGTGTGAGACTGATATATGTGATTGATGTGAAGCACTGTGAGACTGATATGTGATTGATGTGAAGTAATGTGAGACTGATATATGTGATTGATGTGAAGCAGTGTGAGGCTGATAAATGTGATTGATGTGAAGCAGTGTGAGACTGATAAATGTGATTGATGTAAAGCAGTGTGAGAGTGATATGTGACTGATGTGAAGTAGTGTGAGGCTGATATATTTGATTGATGTGAAGCAATGTGAGACTGATATATTTGATTGATGTGACGCAATGTGAGACTGATATGTGATTGATGTGAAGTAGTGTGAGGCTGATATGTTTGATTGATGTGAAGCAGTGTGAGACTGAAATATGTGAATGATGTGAAGCAGTGTGAGGCTGATAAATGTGATTGATGTGAAGCAGTGTGAGACTGATATGTTTGATTGATGGGAAGCAATGATGCCTCTTTATTTGTGATGTAATTGATGTGAAGCAGTGTGAGACTGATATATGTGATTGATGTGAAGCAGTGTGAGACTTTTATATGTGATTGATGTGAAGCAGTGTGAGACTGATATATGTGATTGATGTGAAGCAGTGTGAGACTGATATATGTGATTGATGTGAAGCAGTGTGAGACTGATAAATGTGATTGATGTGAAGCACTGTGAGACTGATATATGTTATTGATGTGAAGCACTGTGAGACAGATACATGTGATTGATGTGAAGCAGTGTGAGACTGATATATGTAATTAATGTGAAGCACTGTGAGACTGATATGTGATTGATGTGAAGTAATGTGAGACTGAAATATGTGAATGATGTGAAGCAGTGTGAGGCTGATAAATGTGATTGATGTGAAGCAGTGTGAGACTGATAAATGTGATTGATGTAAAGCAGTGTGAGAGTGATATGTGACTGATGTGAAGTAGTGTGAGGCTGATATATTTGATTGATGTGAAGCAATGTGAGACTGATATATTTGATTGATGTGACGCAATGTGAGACTGATATGTGATTGATGTGAAGTAGTGTGAGGCTGATATGTTTGATTGATGTGAAGCAGTGTGAGACTGAAATATGTGAATGATGTGAAGCAGTGTGAGGCTGATAAATGTGATTGATGTGAAGCAGTGTGAGACTGATATGTTTGATTGATGGGAAGCAATGATGCCTCTTTATTTGTGATGATGTTGATGTGAAATGGGAAATAACTTGTCATCATCATCATCATCATCATTCAGTTCTTAACATAAATACCATTTTCTACACCTTGCCAACTATAAGGCAAGGACACTAGCTGGCCTCTCCTGTAGACACACAGTATTGTCACATCATTGTACAACTGTGTTTGCATTCAATGCTACTTGGACAATGAAATGTTGACCTAATTATCTATCTGACCACAGCATTGAGCAAGAAGTGGGCAATAAGAAGTTCCTGTTCAACCTTGGAGCACCAGTACAAGTCAATGCAAGCACTGTTGGATGTCAGACTGCTGCCATCTGTCTGTTGTCTCCAGACTACAAGTCAGCCAAAAACTTGGGCTCTTTCACTAGCAAGACTTTCTTCATACAAGGTTTGATCTACGCTCTGTCTGTCTCTTTGTAAATGAAGCAATAGCAGTCGCATGCAAGTTAACATAAATAAAACTAAGTATATGCTTATAACAACCAGACAAAAGTTGCAAACATTAGTATTGCACAAGCCAATACTTGAGCTCTAAGTGATAAATTAGCTATTGGTAATGTAACGGAACACAAAACTTTAGGCCTTACAATTGACAACTATTTAACCTGGAATTCTCATGTTTCTGTGATAACTAAGAAAATAGCACAAAAAGTTTATCAGCTTGCCAAAATTCAGCACTTTCAAGAAGAAGATGCAAGAGAAGTATTTTACACATCCTACAACCAAAAACATGTCAACTATTGTTCCACAGTTTGGGATAGTTGTGCCAAATCCAATGTTAAAAGACTAAGTTCTCCACAAAACCATGCTTTAGGTCTGGTTTCAGATAGAAAACATATTGAACAAAATCATCTCTATGACCATCTAAGACTATTGCCATTTAGTAAACATTTAATTTTCAACAAGGTCAAATTTATTCTTAAAATGTTATCTCAAAATACTCCAAACTACCTTTTCCGGTTAATTAAATCAAATCCTACAAACAGCAAGCAACTAAATTTATGACATTTGCCTAAACCTAGAATAGATTTATATAAAACACGATTAGCGTACTCTGCTGCTCATTTGTGGAACCAACTTCCACAAGACCTTAAAAATTCTTACCTATTTGTTTAATCGCAAACTTTTTCAATTCATGCTTACAAGCAATTATATGCTACCTTGAATGTAATTAATAATCCATATTGCATTATCAAATTATTATTAAACAAGGTGTATATGATAAGTATGTTTGCACGCTCTGTGTGTGTGTGTGTAACATGTATATGTGTGATATGGATGTATGTGTAGGCATTTTTGTATATGTATGATTCTGAGTATGTTGTTTGTCCGCTTGTGTATCCGCATGTGTTTCTGTGTGTGCTTGTGTGTCTACGAGTGTATGCATCTGTTTGTCTGTGTATATGTCTGAATGTGTGTGCGTGCACGTATATCCACGTGTATGTGTCAGTATGTGAATTTGTCTGTGTGTGTGTTTCTGTGTGTTTAAGTGTACCTCTTTGTTGTGTATGCATGTCTGCGTGCGAGTGTGTGTGACTGGATATATGTGGCTCTGTATATGTAACTGTGTATATGTGTCTGTGTGTGTGTCTCTGTGTTTTCTGCGTGTGTGTGTGTGTCTGCGTGTGTGTCTCTGTGTTTGTCTGCATGTTTGCCTGTGTATGTTTGTGTGTGTTTGTCTGCATGTTTGCCTGTGTATGTTTGTGTGTTTGTCTGCATGTTTTCCTGTGTTTGTTTGTGTGTGTTTGCCTGTGTATGTTTGTGTGTATTTGTCTGCATATTTGCCTGTGTATGTTTGTGTGTGTTTGTCTGCATGTTTGCCTGTGTATGTTTGTGTGTGTTTGTCTGCATGTTTGCCTGTGTATGTTTGTGTATGTTTGTCTGTATGTTTGTCTGCATGTTTGCCTGTGTATGTTTGTGTGTATTTGCCTGCGTGTGTGGCTTTATGTATGTGTCTCTGTGTGGTGTCTGTATGTTTGTCTGCGAGAGTGTATGTGTCTATGTGTATGTCTCTGTGTGTATTGTGTGCACGTGTGTCTAGAGTATTTGTCCATAGGTGTCTTTATGTGTGTCTCTGTGTGTTTGTATGTGTCTCTTTGTTGTGTGTATGTATCTGCATGTAAGAGTATATGTCTGTGTTTGCTGTGTATATGTGTCTTTGTGTGTCTGTCTGTGTGTGTATTTCTATGTGTTTGTCTGAGTGCGTGTGAGTGTCTTTGTATGTTTATCTGTGTATGAATTTCTGTATGTTTGTGTAGGTGTCAGTATGTGTTTGTCTGCATGATTGTCTGCATGATTGTCTGTATTTTTGTCTGTATTTGTGTGGGTTTGTGTGTTTGACTGCGTTGGTATCTATATGGCTGTATGTAAGTGTCTGCATGTTTGTCTGCGTGAGTGTATGTCTTCATGTGTCTCAATGTGTGTCAGTGTGTGAACATGTATCTATATGGATGTATGTAAGTGTCTGCATGTTTGTCTGCGTGAGTGTATGTCTTCATGTGTCTCAATGTGTGTCAGTGTGTGAGCATGTATCTATATGGCTGTATGTAAGTGTCTGCATGTTTGTCTGCGTGAGTGTATGTCTTCATATGTCTCAATGTGTGTCAGTGTGTGAGCATGTATGTATATATATGCCTGCTGTGTGTCTGTGTGTGTGTCTGTATTTTTGTCTGCGTGAGTATGTGTTTTCTGTGGGTGTGTGTGTCAGCGTGTGAGTACATATGTGTCTGTGGGAGTGTCTGTGTGTTTCCATGCATGCCTGTATGTATGCCTGAATGTATGTATGTATATGTGTATACACATGCATGCATGTATGTGTGTAATTGAGTGGGTGAGCGTGTGTATGTGGGTGTATGTATGTGGGTGTGTGTGTGTATGCACACACTGGTTTTTCCATGCACTTTACAACTCATGCTTTTGTGTCTTTTTATGATATTCATAAAATGCTTATCATCATATGATCATAACATGCTTTATTAGTAAAATACAACTGCTGTGCAAAAGATGGTTGACTGGAAGGGCCTAATGTAAGATGAGCCTGCGTGCCCAATTTGTGACCCTTAGAAAATAAAATAAACTTTGTTCTTTTTCTGTCTTATCTATCTTTCTTATGTATGCATGTGAGTGTAAATGTGTGGGTGTCTGTACATGTTATTGTGTGTGTGTATTCATGCATGCATGTATAGGTGTGTATGTATGTAATGAATGTGTTTGTGCATGTTTGTGTATGTGATTGATCATCCACTGTGATTGATGATCCACTAACATTTACAATTATGTTTCAGATGACCACCTAGAGGTTGTCTTTACATCACCTGAGAAGTGTGCAGGAAGCCACAGTCGGCACAATGTGACAACAACCATCAAATTCATCTGTAACCGAGGACAAGTGATGGTCAGACATAGTCTACGTTATCTGTGTCATGTCCTCTGCCCCATGCCATTTGTCACATAACATCTGTATCATAGCTCTAGGATATGCCATAAATACTCTGTCTTGTGTCATACAACCTACTCTCTGACATCTGTATCATTTCATCTGTGTCATATCATCTATGTCATCCTATCCGCTTGATTGTTTGTTTCCTGTTATCTTAGTCCTGTCATATGTGTCAAATCATCTATGTCATCCTTTCTGCTTGATTGTTTGTTTCCTGTTATCTTAGTCCTGTCATCTGTGTCATATCATCTATGTCATCCTTTCTGCTTGATTGTTTGTTTCCTGTTATCTTAGTCCTATCATCTGTGTCAAATCATCTATGTCATCCTTTCTGCTTGATTGTTTGTTTCCTGTTATCTTAGTCCTATCATCTGTGTCAAATCATCTATGTCATCCTTTCTGCTTGATTGTTTGTTTCCTGTTATCTTAGTCCTATCATCTGTGTCAAATCATCTATGTCATCCTATCTGCTTGATTGTTTGTTTCCTGTTATCTTAGTCCTATCATCTGTATCATGCGGTTTACTCTGTGTCATTTCTGTGAATCTTTATGTCATTTCTGTGAATCTTTATGTCATCTGCTGAATCTTATCTGTATTTTTTCTGTCATCTACATGTCATCCGCTCTCTCTCACACACACATACAGACATATGCACACACTCTCTCTCTCTCTCTCACTCTCTCTCCATCTCCCTCTTTCTGTCTCTCTCTCTCTCTCTCTCTCTCTCTCTCTCTCTCTCTCTCTCTCTCTCTCTCTCTCTCTCTCTCTCTCTCTCTCTCTCTCTCTCTCTCTCTCTCTCTCTCTCTCTCTCTCTCTCTCTCTCTCTCTTCCCCTCCCTCTCTCTCTGCATCTGTGATGTGTCACAAGTGACATTAGTTATCCCATGCCAAGATGTCACACCAGGCTGTTGACGTGTTTCAGGGCAGACCACAGTTGTTCTACCAGACCTCGGACTGTGCTTACATTTTTACCTGGGAGACCAGTCTTGTGTGCCTAGATGCCTCTGGGTCAGTAGTTTTTCTCTTCTCTATTCTAGATCAACAGTATTCATATATTTGATGATGTACAACAGTACTCATATATTTGATGATGTACAAAAGTACTCTCATATATGTGATCATGTACAACAGTACTCATATATTTGATGATGTACAACTGTACTCATTTATTTGATATATCAGCTGTACTAATATTTGCTATATCAACTGTACTCACATATTTTTTATATCAACTATTCTAATATATTTGCTATATCAACTATTCTAATATATTTGCTATATCCACTGTACACATATATATGTTATATCAACTGTACTTATATATTTGATCTATCAACAGTACTCACATAATATTTGATCTATCAACAGCACTCACATATTTAATATCAACTGTACCCACACATTTGACATCTGCTGTGTTCATATTTTCTTTATCACTGTACTTATATGTGTCAGTGACACTGGTGGGGAAGGGTGTATATTGTTGAAAATCTGGTACAAATTATTGTGAACAAATACTGGCCTCATCAGATCATTCAACTTTATTGACAACTGCTTTATCATGGATCAGATCATTCAACTTCATCGACAACTGCTTTATCATGGATCAGATCATTCAACTTCATTGATAACTGCTTTATCATGGATGAGATCATTCAACTTCATCGACAACTGCTTTATCATGGATCAGATCATTCAACTTCATCGACAACGTCTTTATCATGGATCAGATCATTCAACTTCATCGACAACTGCTTTATCATGGATCAGATCATTCAACTTCATCGACAACTGCTTTATCATGGATCAGATCATTCAACTTCATCGACAACTGCTTTATCATGGATCAGATCATTCAACTTCATCGACAACTGCTTTATCATGGATCAGATCATTCAACTTCATCGACAACTGCTTTATCATGGATCAGATCATTCAACTTCATCGACAACTGCTTTATCATGGATCAGATCATTCAACTTCATCGACAACTGCTTTATCATGGATCAGATCATTCAACTTCTTCGACAACTGCTTTATCATGGATCAGATCATTCAACTTCATCGACAACTGCTTTATCATGGATCAGATCATTCAACTTCATCGACAACTGCTTTATCATGGATCAGATCATTCAACTTCATCGACAACAGCTTTATCATGGATCAGATCATTCAACTTCATCGACAACTGCTTTATCATGGATCAGATCATTCAACTTCATCGGCAACTGCTTTATCATGGATCAGATCATTCAACTTCATCGACAACTGCTTTATCATGGATCAGATCATTCAACTTCATGGACAACTGCTTTATCATGGATCAGATCATTCAACTTTATGGACAACTGCTTTATCATGGATCAGATCATTCAACTTCATCGACAACTGCTTTATCATGGATCAGATCGTTCAACTTCATCGACAACTGCTTTATCATGGATCAGATCATTCAACTTCATCGACAACTGCTTTATCATGGATCAGATCATTCAACTTCATCGACAACTGCTGTATCATGCAAAACGGAGGAAGTGATTCTCACACTCTGAATTCAGTTGTGTGACTCCATTGTTCAGTTTCTGAGTACAGATGTTTTGTAGATTTCTTGGGTGTAGATGCTTGAGCTGTGGGGTTTGTGCTTTGTGGACTGATGACAGACCCAGCCCTGGGAGATCCCACCTCATTCAGTGAAATTCTAATGCCCTCACTTGGAAACATGGTTAAGCCAGATAGAGCATGAACAGCTGTGTCAGTGTGAGTACTGACACCACACCTCACCTCTGTGTCTGTGTGAGTACTGACACCACACCTCACCTCTGTGTCAGTGTGAGTACTGACACCACACCTCACCTCTGTGTCAGAGTGAGTACTGACACCACACCTCACCACACCACACCTCACCTCACCACATCACACCTCACCACACCTCACCCAACCTCACCACACCTCACCCCACCTCACCTCACCTCACCACACATTACCACACCTCACCACACCCCACCTCACCACACCTCACCACACCTCACCACACCACATCACACCTCACCACACCACACCTCACCCAACCTCACGTGAAGCCCTTCCGTCTGTGTGCGGACGTGTTTTAGCGAGCTCTTCATTTTTGATTATTTTATGAAACCAGTGCGTGTAAACAACATGGATTTTCGTACTATTGTGATCGCTGTGTTACTGCACAGAGAGTGAATTTGTTTAAAAGTATTTTCATGTGTGTATTTTCATGGAATTTCTACTTGATTTAAACAATAATTTAACAATGGAAACAAATGTAATTCTCTGGGCCAATCGGGTGCTACGGATGAATCAATCCAACCAATCACTGGTTAGTTGTGAAAAATGTCTTGTGACCCAGATGTGCTTGGGACTGTTTGCTACGCGTCAGTGAATGTTTGACACAGGTGTACACCTGCAGTTATGTTCGGCGGGGAGAGCTTGACCGTTGAAGTAGCAAAGAGGGGGCGTATCGGCTTAAGGCCTGTGGTCAGCAGGAACTATTCGCTCAACAAAGAGAAAGCCTTACGGGACAAACTTAAAAAATGTCTGAATGACCCAGGGCTCCTTATTAAACATTCAAGTGACGGAAAATGTGTTAGCATCTGCTTCAATAATACCATTCAATATGAATCCTTTAGATCTTGCCTCCTGAAATGCTACCAAACCGATAATATTGAACACAGGACAGACAGACAGGGTGCGCACGTCGAGGCGAAAATATCGTCGCCATCATACACGATTCACTTGTACCACACCAAAAATAAACTGCTGGTCCAAGGTAATGTACATGCTTTGGAGACATGGATGGGGAAGGAGTTTATTGAGCTTCAGATGACAGCTCAGTCCTTGATACACAAGGAGTTTCTCAATTCACCCCAGAATCTCAACGTACCTACCTTAACTCAAACCATCACTCCTGCTCAGCCAACATTTCTAACGGTAACCAGCACATCAGCCGTCAGTCCTCAGATAGTAGAGGCCATTACATATACTAGTCAGAACATGGGCTCAGTAGCTACAGGTCGACCAGTTCTGCTAGCTATTGAGTACCCATTGGAATGTTGGCAAGACATGGAACAGCGTCAAGATTCTGAACCCACGGAACCGTTAAATTCACCCACAGACCTAGCGGATACACCGTCTAACAGGCATCCCACATGCGACTGCCAGCATCGCACTCAAGTGTTAGCCACTAGCTTAACAACACTCATTGATACTCTCTCCAGTCAGCTACATAGAGACTACGACACCCTCAGGGAAGAAATCCAGCTTTTGAGAGAGGAAAACAAAACATTAAAAATTATTATTGAAAGTAAGCAGCGTGTGCCAGGAGTTGACATGGTGACACAAACTGAAGTTCCCCAAACATTACAAACTTCCTCCAGTCAGCAACAGGAAGCCAAACAACCACCGAATCAACAGGAGCAGGTTGAACAAGCTCAACAGCGCGCCTATCCAATTGACGTGAAGATAACCAATCGATTTGATGCGCTGCTGGAGCAGTCAGTCGACAGTAGACCTCCGGCTAAAACACCACTATTATGCACTCCACGCCTACAAGACACATCGGAGGAGGTGCATAAAGATGTACAAACCGAACGACAACAATGGCAGACGCAGAGGGCAAGGCGCTCTGGCTACCAATTTACACAAGTAATACGGCCAGACTCCACCCACCTTATTATTGGCGACTCACTGCTAAAAGGTCTGTATAGTGATCTAATGTCTACATCTGACAAGGACTTAGTTTCTGTTGTTCCATTGCCCGGTGCAGGGGTGGACAGGCTTGCAGACAAAATAAAGAGACTGGACACTAACATCAACATCAAGAAAGTGACAGTTCACATAGGGATAAATGACACAATGAACAATATCTACATCACCGACTTCCAGCTGCGGGTGCTGCTGGATTCATTGTGTCGTACATATCCTTCATCTACTAAAGTTTTCTCTTCTATTCTGACGCCGATGTTTGGCCATCAGCGTCGACTGGCTGACAGAAACAATAAGGTGCTAGAGATCTTTTGTAAACAAAATAATTTAACTTTTATCAACCACACACCATTTTTTACGGCACAGTCTGGCGCCCCGAAGAAGCTCCTATATAAGGACCAGATCCACACTTCTACACTAGGGACGAGCATCCTGGCCAAGAATTTAAAATATCCAGCCAGGACACAGCTCGTACCCAACACAGAAGTGCCAATAGCACCTGTTTCTGCTCCATCTGATTATCAGGCCAAAAGATACAAACCAAGCACTATGAATACTATCACCCCATTACAGGACGCTCGATCCTCCAGCACCCCTGGAGTATCCACGCCATCACGTGGAAATCAACCACACCCTCACACACCCACCTTTGTACAGGAGAGTAGCAACTATGATTATTCCTTTCCTCCACTTCCAAGTAGGGAAAAGTCCGTCAACAGGACTGATGGGCTGGGGACTGCGGCTAGAAACAACAGCGTACCCGACCGACAATATCCTTTGAATTGGAACCGAGATTTGTACCATCTCATGCGCTTCGATCCTGAAATTCTGCGACATGCATTTATGATGTCAGCACATTGCAGACCAGCCAGATACAACGCTTGCTAAAAAAACAGCTTACCCAAATCAGTCGGACAAGTTTTTTTAAAGCGCTTATTTTATTATTACTGTGTTGCCCACTCGATCAGCAGTGGGTTACATAGCCATACTTATAAACAGTCATTTGTCTATCAATCTACACTTATTTTGTATATTTTTGGAGCTAGTTATAATACTGCTTAAATCTGCTAAACTGTAAGTTAGGTGGTGGTGTATATGAGTTAAAACATTGTATTCATTTTTTCTGCACTATCTCCATTTTAACTGTTTTCCTTTTTTTTTTTTCTCGTTCAATACTATATTATTGTTGTAAATTTGTTTTTACTCTTGTATTGCCTGAATAATATTTTTTGTGTAACTTGGTATTTGCTGGTGCTGGCATAGCTTATATTCTATTGCCACACTGCAGTTTATAATGTCTGACACACATGAGCACTGGCTTAGTAAAACTGGGCTTAGAATAGGTCATCTGAATATTTGCCATCTTCTGGGAAAACTGCCCGAACTGTCCCTTATTCTTAGTCAAAATTTTCAGATGTTCGGTCTTAGTGAGAGTAGATTAAATGATAACATTACAGATGATGATATACATGTTAATGGTTTTAGTGTTATTAGAAGAGACCCACATAAGAAACAAGAAACGGGTATAGCGGTCTACGTCAGTAATTCCCTTAATGTCCAACGTAGACTAGACTTAGAGACTAGCGATGTAGAATGCATATTTTTAGAAGTTAAGCTACAAAACCACAAACCCATCGTAGTTGGTTATCTCTACCGCAATCCTAGCGCTGATAATATATGGTATGACAACTTTACCAACATGATGGATATGGTGTTCAACAATGCAGGGGAAATTATACTTCTTGGGGACTTCAATATAAATGCCCTAAAATCCAACAAGACGTGGGAAGACATAATTACCTCATTTAATCTCAAACAACTAGTCAAACAAGCTACTAGAATAACTAAATCGTCGTCAACCCTTATAGACCATATTTATGCAACATGTCCTGACAACATTATAGAATGCAAGGTACCCACTACAGCACTGAGTGACCATTACCCCGTAATTTGTGTGTGGAATAAAAAAGGCGTAAAAACTGTCAAACAAAAAACATATAAGTATCAAATTTAGAAGCTTTAAAAATGCATTCATACTAGACTTGTTCAATTCACCTCTTGACCACGTTTATCAGCTCTCTGATTCAGATGACGCTCTTGAATATTGGCTGAAAACCTTCTCTAGTGTATTTGATAAGCATGTGCCAGTCAAGGAGGTCCGTGTAAAACATCAAACTAAATCCCCTTGGATCACGCAGGAGGTAGTTGCAATCATGAGAGAGCGAGATAGGGCGCATAAAAAGAAGGATATAATCACATACCGGAATCTGCGAAACAAAGTCCAGTATACCATTCGTAAGGAAAAAAAGAACTTTTTTAAACAGCTAATAGTAGATAAAAGAAACAGCAAAGACATATGGAAGGCAATCAATACATTGACAAACAAAAGTACTTCCACGCGTTTGCTGACATCTAATATAACATCGAATGATTTCAGTAATTTCTTTGAAGCCAATATAGAAAATGTAAAAGCCACAATGCCAAACTGTCCATGTGATTTATCACTGCTATCAGCATTTTGTGAAAACAAATGCCCTGAAGACATTCCTTCTGACATTCCTCTCATGACAGTTGCGGAAGTTTTTATACATTTCAACAGTCTCAGAAACAGTAATACGTCCGGTTTCGACGGAATCAGCAATAGGATCCTTCGTAGTGCTGCCCCAGTTATTTGTGAGTCGATGACCTTTATTTACAACCAATGTCTTGTCAAAGGCTACTTTCCATCTGCATTTAAGATTGCCAAAGTGTATCCACGTCTAAAATCTGGTTCATTAGATAGTAGTATTCCAGGTAACTATAGGCCAATCTCCCTGTTATCATCACTATCGAAACCACTAGAGAAACATATTCATAATGTAACTTTTCAGCACCTAGATCACAACAAACTTATAGTGGATAACCAATCAGGTTTTCGACCAAACTATTCTTGCCATACTGCTTTAACTAACATGATTGAAAAATGGCACCATAATGTTAATGATGAGAAAATATGTGGCGGAGTGTTTATAGACTTTAAGAAAGCTTTTGATATGATAGACCATAACATTCTTATAAGAAAATTAGAAACAATGAAATTTAACCCTAGACTATTACAGTTAATAAAATACTTTTTTGTTAAATAGAAAACAAATAATCTGTTACAATAAATCACTATCGCAAGCCACTGAATTAAATACTGGGGTACCTAAAGGCTCGATTCTCGGTCCTCTGTTATTCAATATCTACATAAATGACCTTCCTTTATGTCTGTCGTCGTCCTGCGATTTATTCGCAGACGACTGTACCATCTATGCAAATGCTCAAACATGTAATTTACTAGAGTCCTCATTACAACAAGAATTAAATAATGTAGTCCAATGGAGCAGTGCAAACCGTATGCAAATAAACATTAATAAAACCAAATCTATGCTCATAACGACCAGGCAAAAACTATACAGTTTAAATTCTCAGAGAACGCTTCAACTCTACATTGGGAGCACTCAAGTAGAAAATGTAACTGAGCACAAGACACTGGGGTTGGTAATTGATGCAAATCTAACATTCAACTCACACGTACAAGCACTTGTGAAACAAACAGCTAAAAAGGTTTACCAGCTTGCAAAAATTAAAAACTTTCTTGATGAACACACAAGAAAGATATTCTATATTTGTCACATCCAGACACATGTAGACTATTGCTCTACAATATGGGATGGCTGTTCCAGCTCTGTTATCAAGCGACTCACATCACTGCAAAAGCGCGCCATTCGCTTAATTAGTAACAATCATGGAACACTGAGCTCCGAAACATATAAAGGTCTTAGACTACTACCGCTTCGTGAACGTTTACTTTTCAATAAGGCAAAATATACTTACAGAATATTATCTCAAAAGGCTCCATGTTACTTATGGCCGTTGTTCAAATATAATGAACGCCATAGTAAGCGTCTAAACATATTACACATCCCTAAACCTAGGATAGACCTTTATAAAACAAGTCTGTCATATTCCGCAGCTCAATTGTGGAACTATCTACCACAGCAAATCAAAAGTACCACTAGTCCATATACATACAATCGGAAACTGTTCGAATATTATCTGAGCACCGATTATATGCCCCCATAGAAGATAAAACATATGTGAAAAATAGCGCTCATTTTTCTTAGATTTGTTACAACTAATACGTTTTACTGTAGTTAGAAATGTGCACATTCCAGTGCTTGTATTGATTATTTTGATGCTATTGCTAACTTTTAATATTACTTGATGTGTGAATGAAATGATGTAAGAATGGAGGGAGACCTCGAAGGGCAGAATGTTAGACGGGCCTGCGTGCCCAATTCTTAACCCTTTAAAAATAAAGTTTGTTCGTTCGTTCGTTCGTTCGTTCGTTCACCCAACCTCACCACACCTCACTTCATCTCTGAGTTGACATATTCCCTAGGTCATTCATCCCTGGTGATGTCGCAGCCACCTCTGGACCGGCTGGTGGAGCTGTCGGGGCAGCCAAGATTGCCATTGGAGTGTCTGTGTTCATGGCCATTGTTGTAGCCTGTGTGCTGGTTCTTATACTACACAAGCCAGAGAGAAGGTAGGGCTGCAAGCTATTGCTGTTCTCTTAGTGTATCACATGGCATGTACACAGAGATCTACTCACATAGACGTACGTGTACACTGGACTATCCTCACATAGACATTCATGGACATTTACAGAGAGATATCTCTGC
This sequence comes from Candidula unifasciata, assembly GCA_905116865.2. Taxonomy (NCBI): domain Eukaryota; kingdom Metazoa; phylum Mollusca; class Gastropoda; order Stylommatophora; family Geomitridae; genus Candidula; species Candidula unifasciata. The sequence goes on from CAJHNH020000477.1 coordinate 316,722, forward strand.
TGAGACCACAGCACATCCATGAACATGTACACAGGGAAATCCTTACATAGACATCTATGAACATGTACACAGAGAAGTCCTTACATAGACATCCATGGACATGTACACAGAGATATCCTTACATAGACATCCATGAACATGTACACAGAGATCTCCTTACATAGACATCCATGGACATGTACACAGAGATCCTTACATAGACATCCATGTACACACAGAGATATCATTACATACATCCAGAGATCTCCTTACATAGACATCCATGGACATGTACACACAGAGATAGACATCCTTACATAGACATCCCTTACATAGACATCCATGTACACAGAGATCTCCTTACATAGACATCCATGTACACAGAGATCTCCTTACATAGACATCCATCCATGGACATGTACACAGAGATATCCTTACATAGACATCCATGTACACAGAGATCTCCTTACATAGACATCCATGGACATGTACACAGAGATCTCCTTACATAGACATCCATGTACACAGAGATATCCTTACATAGACATCCATGGACATGTACACAGAGATATCCTTACATAGACATCCATGGACATGTACACAGAGATATCCTTACATAGACATCCATGGACATGTACACAGAGATATCCTTACATAGACATCCATGGACATGTACACAGAGAAATCCTTACATAGACATCCATGGACATGTACACAGAGATATCCTTACATCCATGGACATGTACACAGAGAAATCCTTACATAGACATCCATGGACATGTACACAGAGATATCCTTACATAGACATCCATGTACATGTACACAGAGATATCCTTACATAGACATCCATGTGCACAGACATATCCTTACATAGACATCCATGAACATGTACACAGAGAAATCCTTACATAGACATCCATGGACATGTACACAGAGAAATCCTTACATAGACATCCATGTACACAGAGATCTCCTTACATAGACATCCATGGACATGTACACAGAGATCTCCTTACATAGACATCCATGGACATGTACACAGAGATATCCTTGCATAGACATCCATGGACATTTACACAGAGATCTCCTTACAAAGACATCCATGGACATGTACACAGAGATATTCTTACATAGACATCCATGAACATGTACACAGAGATCTCTTTACATAAACATCCATGTACATGTACACAGAGATATCCTTACATAGACATCCATGTACACAGACATATCCTTACATAGACATCCATGAACATGTACACAGAGAAATCCTTACATAGACATCCATGGACATGTACACAGAGATATCCTTACATAGACATCCATGTACACAGAGATATCCTTACATAGACATCCATGTACACAGAGATATTCTTACATAGACATCCATGGACATGTACACAGAGATATCCTTACATAGACATCCATGGACATGTACACAGAGATCTCCTTACATAGACATCCATGGACATGTACACAGAGATATCCTTACATAGACATCCATGGACATGTGCACAGAGATATCCTTAGATAGACATCCATATACATGTACACAGAGATATCCTTACATAGACATCCATGGACATGTACACAGAGATATCCTTACATAGACATCCATGGACATGTACACAGAGATCTCCTTACATAGACATCCATGGACATGTACACAGAGATATCCTTAAATAGACATCCATGGACATGTACACAGATATATTCTTACATAGACATCCATGGACATTTACACAGAGATATCCTTACATAGACATCCATGGACATGTACACAGAGATATTCTTACATAGACATTCATGGACATGTACACAGAGATATTCTTACATAGACATCCATGGACATTTACACAGAGATATCCTTACATAGACATTCATGGACATTTACACAGAGATATCTCTGCTGAGACCTCAGCACATCCATGAACATGATGTTGTTGTTGTTGTTGTTATCGATCCAGCAGCGCATGAGCTTTGACCCAATGCCATGTAGTGGAATTTGCATGTTTTCACAAACTGTTCTTTTCCTCCATACAAGGTGTTCCACTTGTCTGGTCTCGGAGGGAGTAGCATTCTTCTAGTCTCGCTGAGTTTTGAGCACTCAAAGAGATGGTGTTCAACAGTTTTGTAGGGGTAGTTACATAGCTGGCACTCTGGGGAGTGTTGTGGCTGTATTCTGTTTAGATGTCCCCTGAGTGGAGTATGTTGTGTTCTAAGTCTGAAGATGGTGGCCTGGTCCCTTCTTGTTAGATGGTTAATGCTGTCATTAGGATCAGGGCCAGCCATATATCTATAAATCTCTCTTCCAGTGTCCCCCATGGCCCATCTGTTCAACCAAGTCTCTTTGTTTATAGCTCTTATAAGTGTTTTTGCTGTCTGTAGGGTTGCCCCTGTAAGTGGTTGTTCTTGTGTTGCTCCTTTCTTTGCCAGTCTGTCAGCTCTGTCATTATTGGTGTGCCGGAGAGACCTGGAATCCACTGCATCACTATTCTGATGTTGTATGAGGTTATAAGCTGATCAGCATCCAGGATTATCTTGGCTATGTCAGTTCTGCAGCGTTCACTGCCCTCCAGATCTTGAAGGGCAGACATTGAATCTGTGAAGATGACAATATTTTGGGCCTTTGAAGGGTAAACATCCATTACAGTCTTTAGGTGGTATATTGTTGTTTCCAGTGCAATTATTTCGGCTTCATAATTTGAGCAGAATTTCCCGCATGCATCAAAAATCTCTTTAACAGATCCATCGGGATAACCTATGTAGATTTTGTAACCTGCTTTAATGGTAGCTTTAAATGCAGATCCATCAGTATAAACATGTATCCATTCTTGGGGGTAAGAATCAACGGTCTGTAGTGATGCGCGATTGGGTCAGACTGTTTGGTTTCCTCGCCTACCAATTTAATTCGACTTCTGGAGCTTTAAAGCGAGCATGTGGTAGTAGGTTTCTTGCAACATTCTGAATGCTATGACGTCTTTCTGGGAGGTGTTATCTATCCTGAATTTCATGAACACAGTGTAAAACCGATTTGTGCTTTATTTTTTGTTTGTATTCCCAGTTTTCTACAAGGTGTCTATTAGGATGGTTACGATTCTTTCTAACGCATCTTTCATAAATTTCTAAAGTGGCTTTTTCTCTCCGCAACCCGAGGAGTTCCACATTAGTATGGATTTCACATGCAGCAGTTTGAGTAGACTGCATAGCTCCGCAGATTAATGGGAGGGCATTATTTTGTACTCTGTCAAGAGTCTCTAGGTTATTTTTGGAGCAAGTTGTAAGCAGTGAGTTGTTGTACTCTATCACAGAGCGAATATATCCTAGATATAAGCCCCTCAGTTTCCTTGTCTGATCCCCATGATGTACCTGCAAGTCTCTTTAATAACTGTAACCGCCTCAATGCCTTATTCCTTACGTTTTCAATATGGTTCTTGAGGCTGAGCTGCCGGTCAAGTGTGACTCCAAGGTATGTAGGATGCTCTTCTTTCATCACTTGGTGTTTGTCTAACCTCAGGTTAATATTCTTCCTTGCTACTTGATGGCTTTTGGTAAAGATTGTGTAGACCGTCTTTGTAAAGTTAACATTGAGTTTCTATCTTTGGCAGTACTCGTGCAGTCTTCTAAGGTCTCCATTTAATCTTTGGGCTCCATTTTCCACATTTTCATGACTCTGCCATATTGCTAGGTCATCAGCGTACAAGGCATTTTCAGTCTTGATTTGTTTTGGCAAGTCATTGATAAAGATTAGAAACATGATGTACACAGAGATATCCTTTCATAGACACCCACACCTATGAACATGTACACAAAGATATCCTTACATAGACATCCCCACATCCATGGACATGTACACATTGATATCCTTACATAGACATCCACTCATCTGTGCACATGTACACATTGATATCCTTACATAGACATCCACTCATCTGTGCACATGTACAAAGAGATATCCTTTCATATACCTTTACGGACATGTACACAGATACCTCAATATAGACTTCCGTACATCAATGGACATGTACCCAGAGGTATCCTAACATAGATATTCATTCATTCATGGACATTTATCCAGAGATATCTCTACATAAACATCTATAAGCAAGTACACAGAGATATCTCTACATAAACATCCATAAACAAATGCACAGAGATATCTCTACATAAATATCCATAAACAAGTCCACAGAGATATTTCTGCATAAACATCCATAAACATGTACACAGAGATATCTCTACATAAACATCCATAAACATGTACACAGAGATATCTTTACATAAACATCCGTAAACATGTACACAGAGATATCTTTACATAAACATCCGTAAACAAGTACACAGAGATATCTACATAAACATACGTAAACAAGTACACAGAAATATCTCTACATAAACATCCAAAAACAAGTACAAAGAGATATCTACATAAACATCCGTAAACAGTTGCACAGAGATATCTCTACATAAACATCTGTAAACAAGTACACAGAGATATCTACATAAATATCCGTAAACAGGTACACAGAGATATCTCTACATAAACATCTGTAAACATGTACACAGAGATATCTCTACATAAACATCTGTAAACATGTACACAGAGATATCTCTACATAAACATCTGTAAACAGGTACACAGAGATATCTCTACATAAACATCTGTAAACAGGTACACAGAGATATCTCTACATAAACATCTGTAAACAAGTACACAGAGATATCTACATAAATATCTGTAAACAGGTACACAGAGATATCTCTACATAAACATACGTAAACATGTACACAGAGATATCTACATAAATATCCGTAAACAGGTACACAGATATCTCTACATAAACATCTGTAAACATGTACACAGAGATATCTACATAAATATCCGTAAACAGGTACACAGAGATATCTCTACATAAACATACGTAAACATGTACACAGAGATATCTACATAAATATCCGTAAACAGGTACACAGAGATATCTACATAAATATCCGTAAACAGGTACACAGAGATATCTCTACATAAACATACGTAAACATGTACACAGAGATATCTACATAAATATCCGTAAACAGGTACACAGAGATATCTACATAAATATCCGTAAACAGGTACACAGAGATATCTACATAAATATCCGTAAACAGGTACACAGAGATATCTACATAAACATACGTAAACAAGTACACAGAAATATCTCTACATAAACATCTGTAAACAAGTACAAAGAGATATCTACATAAACATCTGTAAACAGGTACGCAGAGATATCTATATAAACATCCATAAACAAGTCCACAGAGATATCTCTACATAAACATCCATAAACATGTACACAGAGATATCTTTACATAAACATCCGTAAACAGGTACGCAGAGATATCTATATAAACATCCATAAACATGTACACAGAGATATCTCTACATAAACATCCGTAAACAGGTACACAGAGATATCTCTACATAAACATCCATAAACATGTACACAGAGATATCTCTACATAAACATCCATAAACATGTACACAGAGATATCTTTACATAAACATCCGTAAACATGTACACAGAGATATCTTTACATAAACATCCGTAAACAGGTACGCAGAGATATCTATATAAACATCCATAAACAAGTCCACAGAGATATCTCTACATAAACATCCATAAACATGTACACAGAGATATCTTTACATAAACATCCGTAAACAGGTACGCAGAGATATCTATATAAACATCCATAAACAAGTCCACAGAGATATCTCTACATAAACATCCATAAACATGTACACAGAGATATCTTTACATAAACATCCGTAAACATGTACACAGAGATATCTTTACATAAACATCCGTAAACAGGTACGCAGAGATATCTATATAAACATCCATAAACAAGTCCACAGAGATATCTCTACATAAACATCCCTTAACAGGTACACAGAGATATCTACATAAACATCCATAAGCTAGTGCACAGAGATATCTCTACATAAACATCCGTTAACAGGTACACAGAGATATCTCTACATAGACATCTATGGACATGTACACAGAGATATCTCTACATAGACATCCATGGACATGTACACAGAGATATCTCTGCGTAGACATTCATGATTGCATCTCTTTACACACCCATATCTCCTTTGGAGAAATGAGTTTAACCTTTCTCTTCGAGCTGGTCATGCGAGTGTTTAAGGCAACAGGTGTGTAGATTATCTGATGGACACTATGTTTGCTATGATTAGGCCTGTATTGTACAGAAGTGATGTCATCAATTGCCATTCCTGACACATATCACAGAGATAAAGACAGCAACAGTTGACTTGACATCCCCATCCAGACTTGTAGACATGGGGGGGGGGGGGGGGCAGCCTGGAGCTGCCATACAAGACTGTTTCACTCAAGCTATTGAACGTTTGATCAGTCAACGCAGACCAGCTGTTGTCAGTCATTTGATGCTTGTGGAATAACTGGGGAGTTGATGAGGACATACAGTATACATACATGTATCTCATGTGTATGTAATCTGTTGGGTGTGGGCAGGCGCTGATGGGCCTCACATACAGACATGTATCTCATGTGTCTGTAATCTGTTGGGTGTGTGTGTGTGCAGGGCTAATGGACCTCACATACAGACATGTATCTCATGTGTCTGTAATCTGTTGGGTGTGGGTAGGGCTGATGGACCTCACATGCAGACATGTATCTCATGTGTAGGTATATAATCATTTGGGTATCTGCAGGGCTGTGATTGGGTCCCGGCTGAAGAGCTTTGTTTTGTGCAGACAGCAGAAGGACAACCCAATTGTCTACTCTCGGGTAAGTTTATCCCTAAATTGTACATACATAAACAGCTCATATACATGGTCAGCTTATGATGTTTTTAACATATGTACACGATCTTTAAGTTAATGATTGGTTGGTATATTGAAAGGTTGTACATACATGATTAGATCAGTTGATCTCATTCACATACATCTTTGAAACACTGTATCTCACCTAGTGATCTTATTCACACACATTTATGAAATACTGTATCTCACCTAGTGATCTCATTGACACACATTTATGAAATACTGTATCTCACCTAGTGATCTCATTGACACACATTTATGAAATACTGTATCTCACCTAGTGATCTCATTCACATACATTTATGAAATACTGTATCTCACCTAGTGATCTCATTCACACACATTTATGAAATACTGTATCTCACCTAGTGATTTCATTCACACACATTTATGAAATACTGTATCTCACCTAGTGATCTCATTCACACAAATTTATGAAATACTGTATCTCACCTAGTGATCTCATTCACACAGATTTATGAAATACTGTATCTCACCTAGTGATTTCATTCACACACATTTATGAAATACTGTATCTCACCTAGTGATCTTATTTACACACATTTATGAAATACTGTATCTCACCTAGTGATCTCATTCACACACATTTATGAAATACTGTATCTCACCTAGTGATCTCATTTACAGACATCTATGAAATACTGTATCTCACCTAGTGATTTCATTCACACACATTTATGAAATACTGTATCTCACCTAGTGATCTCATTCACACACATTTATGAAACACTGTATCTCACCTAGTGATCTCATTTACAGACATTTATGAAATACTGTATCTCACCTACTGATTTCATTCACATACATTTATGAAATACTATATCTCACCTAGTGATCTCTTTCACACACATTTATGAAATACTGTATCTCACCTAGTGATTTCATTCACACACATTTATGAAATACTGTATCTCATCTAGTAATCTCATTCACACACATTTATGAAATACTGTATCTCACCTAGTGATCTCATTCACACACATTTATGAAACACTATCTCACCTAGTGATCTCATTTACAGACATTTATGAAATACTGTATCTCACCTAGTGATCTCATTCACACACATTTATGAAATACTGTATCTCACCTAGTGATTTCATTCACACACATTTATGAAATATTGTATCTCACCTAGTGATCTCATTCACACGCATTTATGAAATACTGTATCTCACCTAGTGATCTCATTCACACAAATTTATGAAATACTGTATCTCACCTAGTGATCTCATTCACACAGATTTATGAAATACTGTATCTCACCTAGTGATTTCATTCACACAGATTTATGAAATTCTGTATCTCACCTAGTGATTTCATTCACACACATTTATGAAATACTGTATCTCACCTAGTGATCTTATTCACACACATTTATGAAATACTGTATCTCACCTAGTGATCTCATTCACACACATTTATGAAATACTGTTATCTCACCTAGTGATCTCATTTACCGACATCTATGAAATACTGTATCTCACCTAGTGATTTCATTCACACACATTTATGAAATACTGTATCTCACCTAGTGATCTCATTCACACACATTTATGAAACTGTATCTCACCTAGTGATCTCATTTACAGACATTTATGAAATACTGTATCTCACCTAGTGATTTCATTCACACACATTTATGAAATACTGTATCTCACCTAGTGATCTCATTTACAGACATCTATGATCCACTGTCTTATCTATTGATCTTATTCACAAACATCTATGAAACACTATCTCACCTAGTGATCTCATTCACACACTTCTGTGAAACACTGTCTTATCTAGTGATCTCATTTACACACATCTTTGAAACACTATCTCATCTAGTGATCTCATTCACACACATCTATGAAACACTGTCTTATCTAGTGATCTCATTCACACACCTCTGTGAAACACTATCTCATCTAGTGATCTCATTCACACACCTCTGTGAAACACTGTCTTTACTAGTGATCCCATTCACGCACATCTGTGAAGCACTGTCTTATCTAGTGATTTCATTCTTAAACATCTAAGTACTTATTGACATCTAGTTATCTCATTTACACACATCTGTGAAATACTGTATCTCATTTAGTGATCTCATTCATACACATCTGTGAAATACTGTCTTATCTAGTGATCTCATTCACACACATCTTTGAAATATGTTTTTATTTTTATTTTCATTGTAGCATGTGTGAAATATAATATTGTTTTCCTGTCTAAGATTTTAGTCATCATCATCATCATCATAAAACACTTCTGTTAAGCTTCGTGGGGAGGAATACTTTGCAATCCAGTGCACGTTGGCTGGCTATTGTCATGCCGTGAGGGCGTAGAGTGTCTTTAATGTTTTCGATCCATGTTTTCCACGGCCATCCTCTTGCTCTTTTAGTTGATCTTCTGAGATGTAGTGCTTGTGATGGTATTTGATCTTGCTGCATTCTAACCAGATGGCCAAACCACTTGATCTGCTGTTTCTCGATGAATCTAGTACAAGGTGTCAGGTTGGCTGCTTTTCTCTGGCACCTCATCTCGCAGGTGGTGATTTTGCATATGGCTTTAGAAAGTGTCCATGTTTGGCATTGGTAGCTTAATGTTGGAATGAATATGCTATTAATAATCTGTCTCTTTGCACTCATAGTTATGCTTGGATGTCTTAATAATGGTGACAATTGGTATATAAGTGCACTTGCTTTCTGACATCTCGTTTCTATTTCTCTGTCAATTCTACCATCTTCTGTGATCATACTTCCTAGATATTTGAACTCCCTAACTTGATTCAGGGCAGAACCATTCAGCTGTATGTGTAGTGGGGCTACTAACTTGCATTGTTTTGGTTTTGTTTACATTGATCTTCATGTTGTATTTACTACATGCTGAGTTTAACCTGTTAATGTGGTCTTGCAGTCTATCTTCTTCAGGGTAGAACAAGCACTGGTTGTCAGCATCAGTAGTTCGTTTAATTGGGTGAATCAATTACTTCTCCTGATGTGTGTACTTCCTCGTGATTATAAAGGTCTATGTTGTCTGTATCATAACTTGCTTCTTTAGATATTCTGTCTATATAGATGTTAAAAGTGGGGAGAGCACACATCCTTGTCTCACACCTGTGTTGACTGTGAACAAATCTGATATGCCTTCTTGTGTTTTTACTGCATTTTGGCTTGCGTGGTACATAGCTATGATGTTCTCTAGTAACTGTCCTTTTACCCCGTAGTTCTCAAGAACAGACCACAGTTTGTTTCTATCCACTCTATCAAAAGCCTTTTCCTGATCTACAAACACAATATTCTGTTTGGTATTATACTCAATGGCTTTCTCACACACTTGCCTCAGAGTGAATAATGCATCTGTGCATCGTCTGCCTTTTCTGAAACCGAATTGTGATGCACTCAGCTGTTGTTCTGCTATGGCTCTAACTCTTTGTTCTAGTAATTTGGCGTAAATTTTTCCTACGTGACTCAATAGTGATATACCTTTGTATGCTTCACATTCTCTCCTATTACGTTTCTTTTTCCATAAGATCTTAGTAACATGTATAAAAAAAACTTTCATATCCAGTTGTCTCATCAGCTTGAATGTATTAAACATTTTATCATGTCAGTAAGATAAAAACATTGTCTCCCATTTTGTGATGTCAGTAACATATATGAATTGCTCTATCTGTTTCAGTTGTCCCAGTCGGAGCATGAGGACTCGGTCATTGAGGGTTTTCATGACCCATTCAACCCGTTTGAACCTGAGGAAGAATCTGAGATTAACAACAGCCAGCTGCCAGTACGTCCGCCCACCTACCGTGATGACAGTGATGAGGACATGCTGTTGTAGCTGGGGGCAGCAGTGACATCAACCGCTAGCATACACTTGATGACTGTTTACATCGTCTCTGATGTGTGTGTTGTAAGTGCAGACTTTTGGTTTGTGTGATATGTTGGAGACAGTTGATTTGTGTGATGTGTGTGGAGACTGTTGTTTGTGTGATATGTGCAGAGACAGTTGATTTGTGTGATGTGTGTGGAGACTGTTGTTTGTGTGATATGTGGGGAGACTGTTGTTTGTGTGATGTGTGTGGAGACTGTTGTTTGTGTGATATGTGGGGAGACTGTTGTTTGTGTGATGTGTGGGGAGACTGTTGTTTGTGTGATGTGTGGGGAAATGGTTGTTTGTGTGATATGTGCAGAGACAGTTGATTTGTGTGATGTGTGGGGTGACAGTTGATTTGTGTGATGTGTGGGTAAGTGAACTGCCTGGTTCCTGTTGTAGGCTGGTAGAGCAGAGACTGTCTACCACAAGTGCAGGATATACATGTTATGTTAACAAGATGGTTGTACATAGTTATATAATCTTGTCACTCCTGTCTACCGCAAGTGCAGGATGTACATGTTATGTTAACAAGATGGTTGTACATAGTTATGTAACCTTGTCACTTCTGTCTACCGCAAGTGCAGGATATACATGTTATGTTAACAAGATGGTTGTACATAGTTATATAACCTTGTCACTTCTGTCTACCGCAAGTGCAGGATATACATGTTATGTTAACAAGATGGTTGTACATAGTTATATAACCTTGTCACTTCTGTCTACCGCAAGTGCAGGATATACATGTTATGTTAACAAGATGGTTGTACATAGTTATATAATCTTGTCACTCCTGTCTACCACAAGTGCAGGATATACATGTTATGTTAACAAGATGGTTGTACATAGTTATATAACCTTGTCACTTCTGTCTACCGCAAGTGCAGGATATACATGTTATGTTAACAAGATGGTTGTACATAGTTATATAACCTTGTCACTTCTGTCTACCGCAAGTGCAGGATATACATGTTATGTTAACAAGATGGTTGTACATAGTTATATAACCTTGGACATTATGACTAGGATACTGTGTGAGCTTGTAGATCTGTTGTCTTCAGATCCCAGAGTTTGCTATCATGCTAACATATCAGTGGTGCTTATGGGAGCTGGGTCTTTTATCTGCATTGTTGACATAATGCTTGTACCTGATGATGATCTTCACTAGCTTGACTGTTGTTTGTAGTCCCATCTCTTCTGTGGAACAGGTAGCTTGTCAGGTGTCATCACTGCACTGCTGTATAGAGTGACACATGTCAGAGGTCAGGTGTCACCATGCTTTGCTGCACACCTGTGTTTCATGTTGTCACTTCTGTCTATCCATGGTGTGTTTCATGTTGTTTCCTCTGTCTATCCATAGTGTGTTTCAAGTTGTCACTTCTGTCTATCCATAGTGTGTTTCAAGTTGTCACTTCTGTCTATCCATGGTGTGTTTCATGTTGTTTCTTCTGTCTATCCATGGTGTGTTTCATGTTGTCATTTCTGTCTATCCATAGTGTGTTTCATGTTGTCACTTCTGTCTATCCATGGTGTGTTTCATGTTGTCACTTCTGTCTTTCCATGGTGTGTTTCATGTTGTCACTTCTATCTATCCATGATGTGTTTCATGTTGTCGCTTCTGTCTATCCATAGTGTGTTTCATGTTGTTTCTTCTGTCTATCAATGGTGTGTTGCATGTCTTCACTTGTTTCTGTGTGTGATTTCTAATGTATGGAGTGAAAACATGAAGTCTGTCTCACTGGGTGTTGTCCATCGATCACTGTCTGAGATACTTTGATGGATTAACTAGGAACTTGTCCACTTGACCTATGTCTCATGTCCAGTGTGTCAAACTGACCTACATTTGAGGGGACCTTATCAATCAGTGTGTTATCTATTGCTTGATGAGTTACCTCTGATGATTTGACCTATTCTCAGTGTTGGCCTGTAACACAGGATCTGGTGTACATGTCTTGATATGGTAGTTTGTCTGATGCTCTGGTAGTTAGACTGGCTCAGCTGTACATTTGTTACATGTACCTGGGATTTGTTTCCATGTTCTAATGTCACATATGAGTGCCAGACAATGTATCCATGACATATTGATTTTATCATTGCAGTCTATATGACTTGCTGAATTTATTATGATATTCTGAATGGAGCTCAAACATGGGTACTACTGTATGGAGCTCAAACATGGGTACAAGTGTATGGAGCTCAAACATGGGTACTAGTGTATGGAGCTCAAACATGGGTACTACTGTATGGAGCTCAAACATGGGTACAAGTGTATGGAGCTCAAACATGGGTACTAACTAGTGTATGGTGCTCAAACATGGGTACTACTGTATGGAGCTCAAACATGGGTACTAACTAGTGTATGGTGCTCAAACATGGGTACTACTGTATGGAGCTCAAACATGGGTACTACTGTATGGAGCTCAAACATGGGTACTACTGTATGGAGCTCAAACATGGGTACTACTGTGTGGAGCTCAAACATGGGTACAAGTGTATGGTGCTCAAACATGGGTACTACTGTATGGAGCTCAAACATGGGTACAAGTGTATGGAGCTCAAACATGGGTACTACTGTATGGAGCTCAAACATGGGTACAAGTGTATGGAGCTCAAACATGGGTACAAGTGTATGGAGCTCAAACATGGGTACTACTGTATGGAGCTCAAACATGAGTACTACTGTATGCAGCTCAAACATGGATACTACTGTGTGGAGCTCAAACATGGATACTACTGTATGGAGCTCAAACATGGGTACTACTGTGTGGAGCTCAAACATGGGTACTACTGTCATGGAGCTCAACATGGGTACTATGGGTACTACTGTATGGAGCTCAAACATGGGTACTACTGTATGGAGCTCAAAAACATGGGTACTACTGTATGGAGCTCAAACATGGGTACTACTGTGTGGAGCTCAAACATGGGTACTACTGTATGGAGCTCAAACATGGGTACTACTGTATGGAGCTCAAACATGGATACTACTGTATGGAGCTCAAACATGGGTACTACTGTATGGAGCTCAAACATGGGTACTACTGTATGGAGCTCAAACATGGGTACTAGTGTATGGAGCTCAAACATGGGTACTACTGTATGGAGCTCAAACATGGGTACTACTGTATGGAGCTCAAACATGGGTACTACTGTATGGAGCTCAAACATGGGTACTACTGTATGGAGCTCAAACATGGGTACTACTGTGTGGAGCTCAAACATGGGTACTACTGTATGGAGCTCAAACATGGGTACTACTGTATGGAGCTCAAACATGGGTACTACTGTATGGAGCTCAAACATGGGTACTACTGTGTGGAGCTCAAACATGGGTACTACTGTGTGGAGCTCAAACATGGGTACTAGTGTATGGAGCTCAAACATGGGTACTAGTGTATGGAGCTCAAACATGGGTACTACTGTATGGAGCTCAAACATGGGTACTACTGTATGGAGCTCAAACATGGGTACTACTGTGTGGAGCTCAAACATGGGTACTACTGTGTGGAGCTCAAACATGGGTACAAGTGTATGGTGCTCAAACATGGGTACTAGTGTATGGAGCTCAAACATGGGTACAAGTGTATGGAGCTCAAACATGGGTACTACTGTATGCAGCTCAAACATGGAGAATGACTAAAACAGTTACTGATAAAGTGTAAACATTCTTTAATCATTTGTCTGGCATGTTAGAGGGAATTCAATGATGTGAACACTATTACCACATCTGGAATCAATCAATGTTAATAGTATAACTAGCACCACATCTAGAATCAAACAATGTTAATAGTATAACTAACATCACATCTGGAATCAATCAATGTTAATAGTATAACTAGCACCACATCTGGAATTTGTAACTGTTGATAATACAATTATAGCATCTTGTTGATGATGTGGGTTGGCTGTACCATTGTGCCAGCTTGGGATGTGGGTTGGTTGTGCCATTGTGCCAGCTTGCGATGTGGGTTGGCTGTACCATTGTGCCAGCTTGCGATGTGGGTTGGCTGTACCATTGTGCCAGCTTGGCATGTGGGTTGGCTGTACCATTGTGCCAGCTTGCAATGTGGGTTGGCTGTACCATTGTTTGTGTGCAAGCTGTGGTGTCCTGGTATGCACTACCATTGTACTAACTGTGATATGGTCGGCTCTGGCAGGACCCTAGGTTTCAACCTTTGCCAGTATTCCACAGACAAGGTTGGATACAGGCAAACACTTGTGTGTTCTCACACAGATGACTTTAGGTGACCATGTTTTCCATTGATGTTGACCATTTGTTGTCATTTTAATCTGTATGTCATACATAATAAAGAGATTTCTACACATGTATCTTTTTATGTTAGCTGTTTGTAGATAATATGAGTGCGTATGTGACTGTACATACATGTTTGGGTGTTTTGTGTGTTTCATCACCAGTAAAGATATGTTCCGTTCATCATCATCATCATCGTCTCTGAGAACTTATGTTGACCATGAAGCTTCCTGATCTCAACTGTGGAGAAACTGTGATCACATGACAACTACAAGCCAGAGACTGACAGCAAGGACAGACTGGACAGAAACATAAAGGTTACAGTCTTCACACTTGGAATAGGGCATTCAACTCTCTGCACCATGTAGGTTTCATTCACTCTGCCAGACCATCATCATCATCTATCTTTCTCTGACCAGTTCTACTGACCCATGCACTTTTATAGCCAGTTCTCCTGCCCCATACACCTTGATAGTCAGTTCTCCTGCCTCATGCACTTTTATAGTCAGTTCTCCTGCCTCATGCACCTTTATAGCCAGTTCTCCTGCCTCATGCACCTGTATCCTCAGTTCTCCTGCCTCATGCACCTGTATCCTCAGTTCTCCTGCCTCATGCACCTTTATAGTCAGTTCTCCTGCCTCATGCACCTTTACAGCCAGTTCTCCTGCCTCATGCACCTGTATCCTCAGTTCTCCTGCCTCATGCACCTGTATCCTCTGTTCTCCTGCCTCATGCACCTGTATCCTCAGTTCTCCTGCCTCATGCACCTGTATCCTCAGTTCTCCTGCCTCATGCACCTGTATCCTCAGTTCTCCTGCCTCATGCACCTGTATCCTCAGTTCTCCTGCCTCATGCACCTGTATCCTCAGTTCTCCTGCCTCATGCACCTGTATCCTCAGTTCTCCTGCCTCAAGCACCTGTATCCTCAGTTCTCCTGCCTCATGCACCTGTATCCTCAGTTCTCCTGCCTCATGCACCTTTATCCTCAGTTCTCCTGCCTCATGCACCTGTATCCTCAGTTCTCCTGCCTCATGCACCTTTATAGTCAGTTCTCCTGCCTCATGCACCTTTATAGCCAGTTCTCCTGCCTCGTGCACCTGTATCCTCAGTTCTCCTGCCTTATGCACCTGTATCCTCAGTTCTCCTGCCTCATGCACC
This sequence comes from Candidula unifasciata, assembly GCA_905116865.2. Taxonomy (NCBI): domain Eukaryota; kingdom Metazoa; phylum Mollusca; class Gastropoda; order Stylommatophora; family Geomitridae; genus Candidula; species Candidula unifasciata. The sequence goes on from CAJHNH020000477.1 coordinate 332,843, forward strand.
TTTATAGCCAGTTCTCCTGCACCATGCACCTGTATCCTCAGTTCTCCTGCCTCATGCACCTGTATCCTCAGTTCTCCTGCCTCATGCACCTGTATCCTCAGTTCTCCTGCCGCATGCACCTGTATCCTCAGTTCTCCTGCCTCATGCACCTGTGTCCTCAGTTCTCCTGCCTCATGCACCTGTATCCTCAGTTCTCCTGCCTCATGCACCTGTATCCTCAGTTCTCCTGCCTCATGAACCTTTATCCTAAGTTCTCCTGCCTCATGCACCTGTATCCTCAGTTCTCCTGCCTCATGCACCTTTATAGTCAGTTCTCCTGCCTCATGCACCTTTATAGTCAGTTCTCCTGCCTCATGCACCTTTATAGCCAATTCTCCTGCCTCATGCAACTGTATCCTCAGTTCTCCTGCCTCATGCACCTGTATCCTCAGTTCCCCTGCCTCATGCACCTTTATAGCCAGTTCTCCTGCCCCATGCACCTGTATACTCAGTTCTCCTGCCCCATGCACCTTTATAGCCAGTTCTCCTGCCTCATGCACCTTTATCCTCAGTTCTCCTGCCCCATGCACCTGTATCCTCAGTTCTCCTGCCCCATGCACCTGTATCCTCAGTTCTCCTGCCCCATGCACCTGTATCCTCAGTTCTCCTGCCCCATGCACCTGTATCCTCAGTTCTCCTGCCCCATGCACCTGTATCCTCAGTTCTCCTGCCCCATGCACCTGTATCCTCAGTTCTCCTGCCCTATGCACCTGTATCCTCAGTTCTCCTGCCACATGCACATTTATCCTCAGTTCTCCTGCCCCATGCACCTGTATCCTCAGTTCTCCTGCCCCAGGCACCTGTATCCTCAGTTCTCCTGCCTCATGCACCTTTATCCTCAGTTCTCCTGCCTCATGCACCTTTACAGCCAGTTCTCCTGCCTAATGCACCTTTACAGCCAGTTCTCCTGCCTCATGCATCTTTATAGCCATTTCTCCTGCCTCATGCACCTGTATCCTCAGTTCTCCTGCCTCATGCACCTGTATCCTCAGTTCTCCTGCCCCATGCACCTTTATAGCTAGTTCTCCTGCCTCATACACCTGTATCCTCAGTTCTCCTGCCCCATGCACCTGTATAGTCAGTTCTCCTGCCCCATGCACCTGTATAGCCTCAGTTCTCCTGCCCCATGCACCTTTATCTTCAGTTCTCCTGCCCCATGCACCTTTATCCTCAGTTCTCTTGCCCCATGCACCTGTATCTTCAGTTCTCCTGTCCCATGCACCTTTATCTTCAGTTCTCCTGCCCCATGCACCTGTATCTTCAGTTCTCCTGCCCCATGCACCTGTATCCTCAGTTCTCCTGCCCCATGCACCTTTATCCTCAGTTCTCCTGCCCCATGCACCTTTATCCTCAGTTCTCCTGCCCCATGCACCTTTATCTTCAGTTCTCCTGCCCCATGCACCTTTATCCTCAGTTCGCCTGCCTCATGCACCTTTACAGCCAGTTCACTTCAGTGTCTTGTATTCCCATTCGTGGGGCTCCACCTCTGCCTCATTTTTCGAAAACTACCCTCTAATCCAGTATTTTTGGTCACCTTGACATATAGCATGACCTAACTACCTCAGCTTTCACACAGGATGCTGTTTATAAGCCATTTCTCATGCTCAGATCATGTCAATGTTTTTCTTCCTCTTAGTCCACGATTTTCTGAGATTTTTCTTCTGTACAATTTCAGTTTAAAAGCTCTGAATTCTTCCTTCAGTGCACATTACACACACCACACCCTTCAAAACACCTTTGGTCAAGTGCTGGAGAACATAGCTGCGGGTGAGCTACAAGAATTGTTTCGAACAGGGAAATATCCTTTCACGAGAATTGGGAAGCAAAGGACACATAGTCAAATGCAGCGACTTTTTCCTTTGATACCTTCAAAGGTTTCCAGAACAGACAGAAAACAGTGGCAGCTGTTTTAGAAGATTTAGAAGACACAACAGAGTTAGATACAGTATCTTGATGAAAGCGCTTATGCTCTATGTGTAGGTCTAGTTCTATATGTAGGTCTAGCTCTATATGTAGGTCTTGCTCTATATCTAGGTCTAGCTCTATATGTAGGTCTAGCTCTATATGTATGTCTAGCTCTATATGTAAGTCTAGCTCTATATGTAAGTCTAGCTCTATATGTAGGTCTAGCTCTATATGTAAGTCTAGCTCTATATGTAAGTCTAGCTCTATATGTAAGTCTAGCTCTGTATGTAGGTCTAGCTCTATATGTAGGTCTAGCTCTATATGTAGGTCTAGCTCTATATGTAAGTCTAGCTCTATATGTAAGTCTAGCTCTATATGTAAGTCTAGCACTATATGTAAGTCTAGCTCTGTATGTAGGTCTAGCTCTATATGTAGGTCTAGCTCTGTATGTAGGTCTAGCTCTGTATGTAAGTCTAGCTCTATATGTAAGTCTAGCACTATATGTAAGTCTAGCTTTGTATGTAGGTCTAGCTCTATATGTAAGTCTAGCACTATATGTAAGTCTAGCTCTGTATGTAGGTCTAGCTCTGTATGTAGGTCTAGTTCTATATGTAAGTCTAGCTCTGTATGTAGGTCTAGCTCTATATGTAGGTCTAGCTCTGTATGTAGGTCTAGCTCTATAAGTAGGTCTAGCTCTATATGTAAGTCTAGCTCTATATGTAGGTCTAGCTCTATATGTAAGTCTAGCTCTATATGTAACTCTAGCTCTATATGTAGGTCTAGTTCTATATGTAGGTCTAGTTTTATATGTAGGTCTAGCTTTATATGTAGGTCTATCTCTATATGTAGGTCTAGCTCTATATGTAGGTCTAGCTCTATATGTAAGTCTAGCTCTATATGTAAGTCTAGCTCTATATGTAGGTCTAGTTCTATATGTAGGTCTAGTTTTATATGTAGGTCTATCTCTATATGTAGGTCTAGTTCTATATGTAGGTCTAGCTCTATATGTAGGTCTAGCTCTATATGTAAGTCTAGCTCTATATGTAGGTCTAGCTCTATATGTAGGTCTAGCTCTATATGTAGGTCTAGCTCTATATGTAAGTCTAGCTCTATATGTAGGTCTAGCTCTATATGTAGGTCTATATAGTTAGCTATATGTAGGTCTAGCTCTATATGTAGGTCTAGCTCTATATGTAGGTCTAGCTCTATATGTAGGTCTAGCTCTATATGTAGGTCTAGCTCTATATGTAGGTCTAGCTCTATATGTAAGTCTAGCTCTATATGTAGGTCTAGCTCTATATGTAGGTCTAGCTCTATATGTAGGTCTAGATCTATATGTAAGTCTAGCTCTATATTTAGGTCTAGTTCTATATGTAGGTCTAGTTCTATATGTAGGTCTATCTCTTTATCTAGGTCTAGCTCTATATGTAAGTCTAGCTCTATATGTAGGTCTAGCTCTATATATAGGTCTAGTTCTATATGTAAGTCTAGCTCTATATGTAAGTCTAGCTCTATATGTAAGTCTAGCTCTATATGTAAGTCTAGCTCTATATGTAAGTCTAGCTCTATATGTAGGTCTAGCTCTATATGTAAGTCTAGCTCTATATGTAAGTCTAGCTCTAAATGTAAGTCTAGCTCTATATGTAGGTCTATCTCTATATGTAGGTCTAGCTCTATATGTATGTCTAGCTCTATATGTAAGTCTAGCTCTATATGTAAGTCTAGCTCTATATGTAAATCTAGCTCTATATGTAAGTCTAGCTCTATATGTAGGTCTAGCTCTATATGTAAGTCTAGCTCTATATGTAGGTCTAGCTCTATATGTAAGTCTAGCTCTATTTGTAGGTCCAGTTCTATATGTAGGTCTAGCTCTATATGTAAGTCTAGCTCTATATGTAAGTCTAGCTCTATATGTAAGTCTAGCTCTATATGTAAGTCTAGCTCTATATGTAGGTCTAGCTCTATTTGTAGGTCTAGCTCTATATGTAAGTCTAGCTCTATATGTAAGTCTAGCTCTATATGTAGGTCTAGCTCTATGTGTAGGTCTAGCTCTATGTGTAGGTCTAGCTCTATGTGTAGGTCTAGCTTTGTGTGTAGGTCTAGCTCTGTATGTAGGTCTAGCTCTATATGTAAGTCTAGCTCTATATGTAGGTCTAGCTCTATGTTTAGGTCTAGCTCTATATGTAGGTCTAGCTCTATGTGTAGGTCTAGCTCTATATGTAGGTCTAGCTCTATATGTAAGTTTAGACCTATATGTAGGTCTAGCTCTATATGTAAGTCTAGCTCTATATGTAAGTCTAGCTCTATATGTAGGTCTAGCTCTATATGTAAGTCTAGCTCTATATGTAAGTCTAGCTCTATATGTAGGTCTAGCTCTATATGTAGGTCTAACTCTATGTGTAGGTTTAGTTCTATGTGTAGGTTTAGTTCTATATGTAGATTTAGTTCTATATGTAGGTCTAGCTCTATATGTAGGTCTAGCTCTATATGTAAGTCTAGCGCTATATGTAGGTCTAGCTCTATATGTAGGTCTAGCTCTATATGTAGGTCTAGCTCTATATGTAAGTTTAGCTCTATATGTAAGTCTAGCTCTATATGTAGGTCTAGCTCTATATGTAAGTCTAGCTCTATATGTAAGTCTAGCTCTATATGTAAGTCTAGCTCTATAAGTAAGTCTAGCTCTATATGTAAGTCTAGCTCTGTATGTAGGTCAAGCTCTTTATGTAGGTCTAGCTCTGTATTTAGGTCTGGCTCTTTATGTAGGTCTAGCTCTATATGTAGGTCTAGTTCTATATGTAGGTCTAGCTCTATATGTAAGTCTAGCTCTGTTTGTAGGTCTAGCTCTATATGAAGGTCTAGCTCTATATGTAGGTCTAGCTCTATATGTAAGTCTAGCTCTATATGTAAGTCTAGCTCTATTTGTAGGTCTAGCTCTATATGTAAGTCTAGCTCTATATGTAGGTCTAGCTCTATATGTAAGTCTAGCTCTATATGTAGGTCTAGCTCTATATGTAGGTCTAGCTCTATATGTAGGTCTAGCTCTATATGTAAGTCTAGCTCTATATGTAGGTCTAGCTCTATATGTAAGTCTAGCTCTATATGTAGGTCTAGCTCTATATGTAGGTCTAGCTCTATATGTAGGTCTAGCTCTTATTGTAAGTCTAGCTCTATATGTAAGTCTAGCTCTATATGTAAGTCTAGCTCTATATGTAGGTCTAGCTCTATATGTAGGTCTAGCTCTATATGTAAGTTAGCTCTATATGTAAGTCTAGCTCTATATGTAAGTCTAGCACTATATGTAAGTCTAGCTCTGTATGTAGGTCTATCTCTATATTTAGGTCTAGCTCTATATGTAGGTCTAGCTCTGTATGTAGGTCTAGTTCTATATGTAGGTCTAGCTCTATATGTAAGTCTAGCTCTATATGTAAGTCTAGCTCTATATGTAAGTCTAGCTCTATATGTAAGTCTAGCTCTATATGTAGGTCTAGCTCTATGTGTAGGTTTAGTTCTATATGTAGGTTTAGTTCTATATGTAGATTTATTTCTATATGTAGGTCTAGCTCTATATGTAGGTCTAGCTCTGTATGTAAGTCTAGCTCTGTATGTAAGTCTAGCTCTATATGTAAGTCTAGCTCTATATGTATGTCTAGCTCTATATGTAGGCCTAGCTCTATATGTAAGTCTAGCTCTATATGTAGGTCTAGCTCTATATGTGAGTCTAGCTCTATATGTAAATCTAGCTCTATATGTAAGTCTAGCTCTATTTGTAAGTTTAGCTCTATATGTAAGTCTAGCTCAAATGTAGGTCTAGCTCTATATGTAGGTTTAGCTCTATATGTATGTCTAGCTCTATATGTAGGTCTAGCTGTATATGTAAGTCTAGCTCTATATGTAGGTCTAGCTCTATATGTAGGTCTAGCTATATATGTAGGTCTAGCTCTATATGTATGTATAGCTCTATATGTAAGTCTAGCTCTGTATGTAGGTCTAGCTCTATATATTTAAGTCTAGCTCTATATGTAAGTCTAGCTCTATATGTAAGTCTAGTTCTATATGTAAGTCTAGCTCTATATGTAAGTCTAGCTGTATATGTAAGTCTAGCTCTATCTGTAAGTCTAGCTCTATATGTAAGTCTAGCTCTATATGTAGGTCTAGCTCTAGGTCTATCTCTATATCTAGGTCTAGCTCTATATGTAGGACTAGCTCTATATGTAAGTCTAGCTCTTATTGTGAGTCTAGCTCTATGTGTAGGTTTAGCTCTATATATAGATCTAGTTCTATGTGCCCTATACCTTTTGAGACGTGGAAAAGAATATTTTACTTGTTACTGTTTCCTCGCTTGCAAAGGACCCTTACAATATCTAGTTGGTCTTGCATAAATTCAGCGCCAAGTGGTGCAGAAACAGTTAATCCTAATCATGTTAATAACACGGGACCTCTTAAATGATGCTTGCCTGTCTCCAACTCTGTGAGTCGGTTACAATTATGATTGTGTGTACGGCTAGTGTTCAAGCCAGCGGAAGGCTGCAGTGGCTGCCTTTACCTTCACTCAATATTCGGATTTTGTAGTATCATATGACAGGCTTGTTGCACTAAGCAACATACAATGGCTTTCTCTACGCACCCACCAGCACTTCTGTCTCTCAACATAGTGCCATCTGTATAGATAATCACATCAGCTGGGCGGCAATTAGCAAGAATCAATTGTTGAGTTTCTGATTCTGTAACATCTGGTGGCCAGTCCATGTGTGATGTTTGTACAACCACAGTCTGAATTGATGTCTCTGGTCAGTATTTATACAGTGTTGCCGCGGTGCCATGTGTTTCCCACAAAATGGGCATTTTCGTTAACATCTTATCAACAGTTTTGTGCGTTTAAACATTCAACAGACTACAGACGGATCAGGTTAGATCAACCTAAGCAGGCATGAGAGACCAGTCTTGACAGTTCGTTTGCTCCGTTCGAACAGATCATTTAAGTCTACTGACTAAGGGGAACTTTCCTCTTCTACCCTAGGATGTCAGTGAACTGTGTAGTGCCAGTCTTATTATTTCCTTCATGTTCTTCTGGAGTGTAAAGATTCTGTAGCCATTTATTCTCGTGTGGTCTTTCCCTGGCTTAGGAACGGGTCTGAGGTAGCTGTGGAGCCAGTCATCATGGATAATGCCAGTTTTCATGGTGTTGTTCAATATCGTGGATAGTTCATCCATATCTGGCTCCTCGAGGCTTTTGAAGTCGCTCTATCTAATGCCATCAGGCCCTGGAGCTGTGTCTGGACAGGTCTTCAGTGTTGCTCTGGTGCAATCTGTTGAGATGTATACTGTATCATTGTCTTCCTCCATTTCAGCCATCTGGATATCGTGTAAACTCTGTTTCATGTGCTCTCTGTCTCTGTCTCTCTCTGTCTGTCTCTCTCTCTCTCTCTCTCTCTCTCTCTCTCTCTCTCTCTCTCTCTCTCTCTCTCTCTCTCTCTCTCTCTCTCTCTCTCTTCCCTATCTGTCTTTTCCGTCTGCAGGAGAAATCTGTGCAGGATAGCATAGCTCTTGTCTTCATCCGACTGTAACACCACCCCGTTGTCCATCTTTAGCTCGGGCATACCAGAGATTTGTTTGCCTCCGTCCATCTTTAGCTCGGGCATACCAGAGATTTGTTTGCCTCCGTCCATCATTAGCTCGGGCATACCAGAGATTTGTTTGCCTCCGTCCATCTTTAGCTCGGGCATACCAGAGATTTGTTTGCCTCCGTCCATCTTTAGCTCGGGCATACCAGAGATTTGTTTGCCTCCGTCCATCTTTAGCTCGGGCATACCAGAGATTTGTTTGCCTCCGTCCATCTTTAGCTCGGGCATACCAGAGATTTGTTTGCCTCCGTCCATCTTTAGCTCGGGCATACCAGAGATTTGTTTGCCTCCGTCCATCTTTAGCTCGGGCATAACAGAGATTTGTTTGCCTCCGTTCATCTTTAGCTCGGGCATACCAGAGATTTGTTTGCCTCCGTCCATCTTTAGCTCGGGCATAACAGAGATTTGTTTGCCTCCGTCCATCTTTAGCTCGGGCATAACAGAGGTTTGTTTGCCTCCGTCCATCTTTAGCTCGGGCGTACCAGAGATTTGTTTGCCTCCGTCCATCTTTAGCTCGGGCATAACAGAGATTTGTTTGCCTCCGTTCATCTTTAGCTCGGGCATACCAGAGATTTGTTTGCCTCCGTCCATCTTTAGCTTGGGCATAACAGAGATTTGTTTGCCTCCGTCCATCTTTAGCTCGGGCATAACAGAGGTTTGTTTGCCTCCGTCCATCTTTAGCTCGGGCATACCAGAGATTTGTTTGCCTCCGTTCATCTTTAGCTCGGGCATAACAGAGATTTGTTTGCTTCCGTTCATCTTCTGTTGAGCCGCCAGAATTTTCTGAGAGATTTTTGTGACCTATTTCTTGACAAAAAAGTTCCCACATTATGTGCCAGAATTTTCTGAGAGATTTTTGTAACCTATTTCTTGGCAAAAAAGTTCCCACATTGTGTGCTTAGACTCCTTTGCGAGTTGTTTAAAATGTTCAGCGAGTCTTGTCTTTTGTGTTTAATGTCTGTTTTCTGAGCATGAGAAAAATGCGAAGACTTTCTGCATTTCTCCCAGTCTTTGGTGGCACCTCGTTTCTTTGTCTAGGCTACCGCTGTTGTTCCATGCACGTGTGTCTACAACTGAGGATGTTATTCCTCACCTGACCAGGATTGCTTGGCCTAGGTGTTTGCTATTGTAATTCGTTTGGAAACCTGAGACATTTAGAGCTTATCACCCCATACAAAAAGCTATAGTTTCTGTAATAGCACTAACACAGTACTGCTTCATGGAGCTAGTGGATAATGAGGAATCCCTGACACTGGCACGATTGCGTGACATGGGAGTAAAGCATGGTAAAGCACGTCTTTGCCGTCTTCGAGGCCGAGATAGGAGACAATATAACCAGCTTCTCGTGTTAACAATTAGTAGAAGTACTTTGGAGTGGCTGCTGCATCAGAGGACTGAACACGCATGGGAATGCCAATTGTACAGTGACGTCGAATGCTATAACAGAAGATAACTAATATCTTGTAGGTAGTCGGCAGTCCGAAACCTAAGTTCAAGGTGTCTCCTTCGTGCCAAAGAACTGCATAGCTGTTGGGTGAACAGTCGTTAACGAAGGCAATCAGGTTGTTGTAGGGGCGACGCTTGCTGGTGGATGTAATGTCCTAAGTCCCTTCCCCATCTAATAGTGAGGTTACTGCTGGGGTGACCGTTTATTAACCCTCACATAATGCTTCAGGTCAAAATGGACGCTAGGCACGCAACTTTTTTTTAGACGTGGCAATTTTTTTAGCTCCTGCTAGACGGTGGCCGTTGCATGTTTGCTCCATTTGTAGACTGGAAGGATATAGTTCGTTGCCCAACTTCTGAGTTGAGTGCATGGCGTGACTTTGTGAGCAGCGGATTTCATTTGAACTATGATAAACATTTTGTGTGTTTTTCGTTGGCACAGGAGCGGAGCAACTATGGTGTGACCCTTTGCTATGAAACTGAAACTAAGATTACCAGATTACTGGAGCTGAAACATCGAGAATGACTAAAAAAAGTTACTAATAAAAAAAATACAAATATTCATTGATAATTATCAGCCTCCGCATGATAAAGAGGATTCAATTGTGTGACAGAATTACTAATGTTGGCAGAATAACTTTTGCAGAGCATACAGAGAGAACAAAATAAAGTTCACTTGGTCACCGAACAGAATACACAATGAGAAGAACTGTCCAGTTAAAATTATCGCACTGAAAAATGATAGACTCGTCAAAACAGCATTTCAGAGAGACTGGGTCCTTCTGTAACCTCATGTTGACTGTTCGTGCGCTATTTTCGACTCTGCAATCACCCTGCCCCCTCCTCCGTTCCAGCTCGCGCTGATGTGACAGTTGGTACTGTTGTATCATTTTCCCCAAAACGTTAAACTTTGTTGTCCGCTTTTGGATTTACCTGGCTTTCTCTGTCCGCCTGGTCGACAAGGCAGCCGTCACTTGCTTCCTTGCACTTGCTCTCTATGAAGTGTGCTGAGTCTGTTGCTAGTGTCCAAGTCGAACACTGATAACAACGTTACCATATATAAGCGCCGGTATCTGGGAGCTCGGGGAAGTCGCTATCTCCTCCTCCCTCCCACCCTCCGCGCAAATAATTACCGTTAGCTATTGGTTAAAGGCAGCTAATTTCAGATATCAGTCTAGCCACTTAAAATAAAAGAAATAAACAGCGATACGGTACCAGCCTGCCTTAAAGACACTGTACCAGCCTGCCTTAAAGATACTGTACCAGCCTGCCTTAAAGATACTGTACCAGCCTGCCTTAAAGATACTGTACCAGCCTGCCTTAAAGATACTGTACCAGCCTGCCTTAAAGATACTGTACCAGCCTGCCTTAAAGATACTGTACCAGCCTGCCTTAAAGATACTGTACCAGCCTGCCTTAAAGATACTGTACCAGCCTGCCTTAAAGATACTGTACCAGCCTGCCTTAAAGATACTGTACCAGCCTGCATTAATGATACTGTACCGGCCTGCCTTAATGATTCTGTACCAGCCTGCCTTAAAGATACTGTACCAGCCTGCCTTAAAGATACTGTACCAGCCTGCCCTAAAGATACTGTACCAGCCTGCCTTAAAGATACTGTACCAGCCTGCCTTAAAGATACTGTACCGGCCTGCCTTAAAGATACTGTACCAGCCTGCCTTAAAGATACTGTACCGGCCTGCCTTAAAGATACTGTACCAGCCTGCCTTAAAGATACTGTACCAGCCTGCCTTAAAGATACTGTACCAGCCTGCCTTAAAGATACTGTACCAGCCTGCCTTAAAGATACTGTACCGGCCTGCCTTAAAGATACTGTACCAGCCTGCCTTAAAGATACTGTACCGGCCTGCCTTAAAGATACTGTACCAGCCTGCCCTAAAGATACTGTACCAGCCTGCCTTAAAGATACTGTACCAGCCTGCCTTAAAGATACTGTACCAGCCTGCCTTAAAGATACTGTACCAGCCTGCCTTAAAGATACTGTACCAGCCTGCCTTAAAGATACTGTACCAGCCTGCCTTAAAGATACTGTACCAGCCTGCCTTAAAGATACTGTACCAGCCTGCCTTAAAGATACTGTACCGGCCTGCCTTAAAGATACTGTACCGGCCTGCCTTAAAGATACTGTACCAGCCTGCCTTAAAGATACTGTACCAGCCTGCCTTAAAGATACTGTACCAGCCTGCCTTAAAGATACTGTACCAGCCTGCCTTAAAGATACTGTACCAGCCTGCCTTAAAGATACTGTACCGGCCTGCCTTAAAGATACTGTACCGGCCTGCCTTAAAGATACTGTACCAGCCTGCCTTAAAGATACTGTACCAGCCTGCCTTAAAGATACTGTACCAGCCTGCCTTAATGATACTGTTACAGCCTGCCTTAAAGATACTGTACCAGCCTGCCTTAAAGATACTGTACCAGCCTGCCTTAAAGATACTGTACCAGCCTGCCTTAAAGATACTGTACCAGCCTGCCTTAAAGATACTGTACCAGCCTGCCTTAAAGATACTGTACCGGCCTGCCTTAAAGATACTGTCCTCCCTGCGCTCGCCCGAACTGAGAATTACGACAAGCTAATATTTCGTGTTTGAGTGTAACGGTTGTCAGGGACTGGGCGTAGCTAGGGTATTTAGCGCCCCTGGCAACCTAAGGTATTTGGCGCCCATGGCAACCTAGGATATTTGGCCAGAAAGGGGAAAAGGGCGGGGGGGGGGGGGGGGGGGGTATGGAGAAGGGCTTCATAATTTTTGTTTAAATGTGCATTAGCGATTGCTTCGTTTTAGGGCTACTTGTAAAGACATTGTAATGTATAATTAGGAAGCCTGTTTAACTACTTTTGCCAGTAAAATTCAGGATAGTAAAAAGTAACGGATGTATACAGCTAGCTCTTTTTGTCTCCAGCAATGCTTTATTAGAATATATCCGTGTGTATTAACGCAACGCCTGGTGTGTTGTTAATATGATTTTATATTTTTTTCTGGGCATGCAATAATCTGGCCAAATATTGTACACGCAGTTCATTGCCCGATTCTGGACAGTTGTACACCAATGCCCTTTTAACTGTGACAATTGTGCCAAACTGTGTTTTCTACTTTCAAATCATCCGAGACTGAAAGTTTTTAAGTGTGAAATGTAAACTCAGACTGTTGTGAATAACTATTGAAGTAATCATTATGGTATTAGGTCATTAGTGCAAATTCAAGAGATATGCTTTTATGATCAAGGTATCGACATTTTCAAGCTTACAAAATAAAACACATGTACTCACAATAACCTTTCATAATTTGTGTTGCCTCTCAGAACATTAACGGATTTTTATTGATTTTACAAAACCGGTTTTGTATATTTAATCTCATAAGTTCATTTAGGTAATATTATTGAATAATAATAATAGTCATTGTTATTATTATTCTTATTATATCAGATTAGCAAGTTGACAAAAATTTAACAAATGATGACACTTGACTGAGAATATAACAATCTCTTCTATAATACACCCCACCCCGGCTAAACGTCCAGTTACTTCCTAACCATCGTCGAGGGCCTTAGCAGATGCTTTATTCTTAAGTTGGGTTGTTGGGTTTAAGATCGTTTCTTTAAAACATCTGGTCCACTGCTAGTTTTATGAGTTCTTAACGTCTGCACTGAGGACAACGAATCTGTCAGTATGGGGAATTTTATTGGAGGTTTATTTATTACCATCTCTAGTGCCTTTATTATGCCGACTAGTTCTGCTGTGCATACTGCCATATGATCTGTTATTTTTTATTCTTTGTGCATTCCCCATTGAGGGATAATTACTCCTGTTCCTACTTCTCCTGCTTCGTTCTTAGACCCATCAGTATATGCAGCCAGGCTGTCTGATCGGATCTGGTCTATGTATTCTTCTGTTATTGTTTTAGTTTCAGTTCAGTATTTTCATTAATACTTTTCATCAGCCTCATGTCTGTCCTAGGCAGTTCTAGTCTCCATGGAGGATTTTGAGGGATAAACCTAACGCTCGCCTCTAGAGTCCTTGCTAAGTCCTCATAATCGTTCATTTTTAGTGCAGCGTCCCAGGCTGCTGGTCTTAGTATATCACTGATCGGTTTGTCACCGAGGTGGGTAAAATTAGGATAAAAAGCGTCCGAGGCTGGGTGTAAAAAGCGTCCGAGGCTGGGTGTCTGGCATCGTTGGCCGCTTTCATCAAATAGCTATATGTTAATTGCTTCCTTCTGAGGTCAAGCGGTGTGATGCCTAGTGCTACCTCCATGGCCTCTCTCGATGTCCCAAATTTCCTATACGTATTTTTTTTTTTAATTTATCCATGCACGTAATCTCGTGGGCGTGTCCATGTAAAAGGTCAGCTAATCAAATCTCTCCATCTGTCTAGCAGCTGTTTACAAGCATGAAAGCGAGATTTTCAGTGCGGTATTTGATGAGCCTTGGGAAGAAGATAAGAGTCTGTAGATAGTTTACCGTGGGTATATCCCATACCTGACCAGAAACAAACATGAAAGGTATCGTTTATGCTGAAAACTCTCCCTCAACAAGCAAGGGCAAAGACCGGCCGGCGACCCCGGAAGTAGAAGCTTGTAGTTCCGGTTCGACACGAGTTGTGTGTATGGCGTCTGCCACAATGGCTGGTTTCATCAGCTTGTCTCCGTCTCCTAGCTCCCGCTGACTGCCCATCTACCTACACGCCCCACAACCATGAGGACTCTGCTGCTCCGGTTCATCCACTATGTCATCTCACTAGGGCAGTTTCTCTACGGTCTTCTGCTGTGGCTGCCGGTTCACAGTTTGACGTGGAAGAAACCGTCCTTGGAAGCCGACAGAAAGTTGCTCAAGAAAGTCCCCGCTCACGTCGGCTTTCTGGTCCTGGAGGAGGACTTTTCTTTCCGGGACTTGGCCAACTTGATTGTCTGGTCGGTGACTCTAGGCGTCTCTTACATCAGTGTTTATGATTTCAACGGTAATCGGTCGTTCTGTTTTGTTTTGTTTTTAATTATTAAAGCTTCGGCCATTCTCAGAACTCTCTTGTTTAGAGTGTGATATAAACCACACGCAAAGCACAGTCTGGACTCTGTGTCAATTAGTAATAACGTGTCCGAAATGTTTTGTTTACTGTATTTATTGCGACAGGGCCACACCATTACTATTACAGCATACATATTTTTAAATTCCCGTTCCTTACAATATTATACGACATTCACTGTTAGGTGTCCCACACATAGACATGAGGTGGACTAGATAATAGTACTAATACTTTCAAATATAATATAATAATATATCAGATAGGTAATTTCATGAATTTTGATATTGTGATGAGAAAACAAATCGAAAATCCAAAAGTGTGCTCATCATCGAAAATCCTGTGTTCAATTTGAATAGAAGGTGTTTGTTGTGAATGTTTCAAAAGAAAAAAACTATGAAGATAAAACAACATTATTGTCAATTTATAACAGTTGTGATCTGCAACAACAACAGCAACAAAATAAGTGGAAGCACTGGCACACAAAATCAACCATCTTTCTCTGTCTTCTGCTTGTTGAATAAGTGTATAATCATTGAATCCTGTTTATTTCATCATTTTATTTTTCATTCCATGTTCTTCTTAACACCGCCATCGTTCCTTTCTGTTTTTCAACTACCCTTTAAAGTTCCTTGAAGTCTTTGCAATTGAATTATTGAATCATATTTCAGCACGTGCACAAACCAGAATAGCTTGTGACCTTTGACCCCTGCCAACAGAGGCTCCTGGTGTCCTGCAGATCTGTTTACTTTTGTCTGTTACAGATTTTTGAGTCTCATCTTCTTAAAAGCTCATTTGTCCAGTTGGCTATTCTCCGAATAACGGTCCCACATTATCGAGGCTAAGGAAATACCCTAACAGGGCATCAGTCATATGTATTTTGCAAACCTCTTTCCGGTGACTATACCGCCACCACTAGAGTATCCTCCGCGGCGCGGAGGGGAGCTAAACTAGACGGCTGGGACTCACAAGCAAATAAAAGGGAGGAAGCTGCAGGAGATGCGGTAGCTGATGCTCCTGAGTCCCATCCATCTAGTTTACCCCCCCCCCCCCCCCCCCCCCCCCCTCTCCGCTCGTAGCGAGAACTCTTGGTGAAAGCTTTTCCGTGGTATGCGTATAGTCGCCAGAAAGAGGTCTGCAATTTACATATGACTGAGGCCCTGTTAGAGTATTTTCTTAGACTCGATAATTTGGGACCGTTATTTGGAGGATAGCCATAAAATTAATCTATAGCATTTATGTTTTAAAGCTTGGATCCCAACATCAGACACAGGAAATGTCTGAAGGTGGATCTGTGGAGGAGGCACCAAGAGAAGGTCCTGTACATCTCACTGGTGACAGACTGGACAGTCTTCTATAAAACATTCAGTGATAGTCAGTGTGTCGTCTGTTGGCTGTGTTATCTTGTGAACTATTAGCTGGATGATCTTATGACTGTTGTGTCCACCTACAGGTGAAGTTAAGCGCAACAGTTTACTGCTGCAGCAAAACATCCGTGCCAGCAAGGAGCAGGTGTTGGGACAGGATTTGTCTAGCTGCGACATCCAGATATTTTCATCATCACATCCTGTTCTACGACCCCCTTCAGGTAAATTTTGGCACATACACGTATTTTTATCCTCACTACCTTCATTTTTGGGGGGTAAGAGGTAAGTTAACTGCGTAGAAATGTAATTTTTTTTTTTTTAACAAACCCAAACTCATCCACCAACCCTCTGTCTTTCATCCACCAACCTTGTCTGTCTCTCAGCCACCAACCCTCGCTTTCATCTACCAACCCTGTCTGTATCTCATCCATCAACCATGTCTGTCTCTCATCTACAAACCTTCTCTGTCCCTCAGCCACCAACCCTCACTCTCATCTCCAATCTTGTCCACCATCCATTTTGGTGTCACCACCTGTGTCTAGTCTTGCCAAACATGTATCTGAGACAATCTTTGTCTTGCATCTACTTAAAAACAACCTAAACATGAGACAATGTTTGTCTTGCAGCTTTACCTAAAACATGAGCACCATTTGTCTTGCAGCTCTACTTAAAACATGAGACAATGTTTGTCTTGTTTGTCTGCAGCTCTACTTAAAACATGAGACAATGTTTGTCTTGCAGCTTTACTTAAAACATGAGACAATGTTTGTCTTGCAGCTTTACCTAAAACATGAGACAATGTTTGTCTTGCAGCTCTACTTAAAACATGAGACAATGTTTGTCTTGCAGCTTTACCTAAAACATGAGACAATGTTTGTCTTGCAGCTTTACCTAAAACATGAGACAATGTTTGCCTTGCAGCTCTACCTAAACATGAGACAATGTTTGTCTTGCAGCTTTACCTAAAACATGGGACAATGTTTGTCTTGCAGCTCTTACTTAAAAAACATGAGACAATGTTTGTCTTGCAGCTTACTAAAACATGAGACAATGTTTGTCTTGCAGCTAAAAACATGAGACAATGTTTGCCTTGCAGCTCTACCTAAACATGAGACAATGTTTGTCTTGCAGACAATGTTGTTTGTCTTGCAGCTTTACCTAAATGAGACATGGCCTTGCAGCTCTAATGTTTGTCTTGCAGCTTTACCTAAAACATGGGACAATGTTTGTCTTGCAGCTTTACCTAAAACACATGGAGGCAGAGTCCATTTGTTGTGTGTGGACGATGGTCGCAAAAACATTGTACAGACAGCGCGTCACCTGAGCCAGATGGTGGCTGCAGGAATGTACAGGCTAGAGGATATCCAGCCGTCCATTGTAGACAGCATGATTCAGGGTAAGCCAAGTCACATGTAATCCATGTCATTTGTAGGCTATGTAAGTCATGTCACCAGTCACATTTAAGTCATGTCACCAGCCACTCCAAGGTACCTCTACTGATTATTCCCATGAGGAGTTGGTTACAGTCTCTCCAGTCTTTACCTCCAAGACGACAGACGTGCTGTACCAAGCTGAACTCCTGTCGTGTAAGCATCAGAGATTCACATCTATCCCCCAACCTAGTCCGTACAGCGTTGAGATATCAGCTCTGTCCATGCTTTTTTCTGTTTTCATTGGTGCCTTACTTGCCAGCTCTCTCATTACCCTTTACTCCTGCATGCCCATGTTTGTAGATCCAGATGTTGGAGGTAAACTGCGACTTTCAAATGCTTTCATCTCATTCAGAGTGTAGACTCCCTGTAGTGATTTTCTGAAGCATGTTCAGAGTCTGAAACGATTACCGCGTGTGTGGCCGCTTGTTCTGCTACCCACGCCAGTGCTCTGAAAGCAGCAGTTATCTCCATGGTCATGCTTGACATAGTTGTCTGGTAAACCCTGCTGTCCACTTTGATTGTTTCCCCCATCTTTTGTGCTGTTCATGCCCATGCTGATCTTGATCCGCATTTCATGGACCCATCTGTGTAAATGACGACATCTTCTAGATGTGAATGCTGATCAGCCAGTGCCATCATCTTGGCATCTACGGTGGCAGGTATCTGACTCCTCCTGCAGTATCTCACCAGTGTTGTGACAACCTTAGACAAGTCATGCATGTCTGCTGGTGGATCTGCCCATTCTTGTCCGTGACTGATCTCATCTAGGTCACATACTTGCTGGATTAGATTTTCTGCCTCGGCCAGCTAAGAAGAGCATCTTTTGAGACCCATCCCTTTTATATGCAGTGGGTGGTTGATATCTGCTGATGTCCTCACGTTGTGTCTAGGGGCAATGGTCTTTGAACCTAGGACATACTGCATGGTGTCGCACTAGGTGTCTTTTCTTTAACCAAATATAAGTCTCATGGCCTCATTTTTTTTACCTGGTCTAGTCTTTCTAGCTGGGCTCTGCTGACAGTGAGGAGGCCCAGACCGTAGTCTATAACAATCGGTACAAGTCCCTGATAAAGCAGGAACAGTAGTCATTGTTCAGTGTCAGGGTATGCCGTCAGCACTGTCAGACCTTTCCTGGCTCTAACTATTACATTGTCTACGTGATTCTTGTATGACAAGCATCTGTCAAAAGTTATATCTAGTTATCTCATTGTGTTCCTTCTGTCAGTTTCTGTACCGCACATGCTCACAACTGGCATAGGTGTATTGACAATGTGGGTGTTCAAGGAGAACCATGTTAAGGAAGCCTTTGCTGGGTTTACCTCTGCGCTTGATTCCTAGCAGCACTCACTGAGTCCATCTAATTCATGCTATAGAGTTGTTGTGGTTTCTTCCCTGTTGTTTCCTCGTCGGTACACCAGGATGTCGTCTGCGAACAACATTGTTCTGCCCAAACCTACTATCTGTGAACTGGTGAGTAATGATGTGTACACATTTAAAAAAATGGGAGACATTGGTGATCCCTGAGACAAGCCCATTAAGTCGCTTTGAGGTATCGATGCCCACGTACCGCATCTCATCGACAATTTCTTTTGAAGAGCACTGCTGTGATCCAGTTGACCCATTTCGTCTCTGTGTGCATATCCATGAAGAGTCTGATGAGCATGTTTCCTCGAGGCTGTTGAAGTCACTGAATCTTATGCCATTGGGCCCTAGAGATGGGTCGGGACAGGTCTTCAGTATAGCTGTGATGTTTGCCACTGAGGTGTACACTGTGTCATCTTCTCCATCCATTTCAGCGATGTTCATGTTGTGGGCTGTTTGTTTCATCTGCTTCCTCTCGTCTCTGTCTTTTTGGTTTGCAGGAGAAATCTTTGCAGGAGTGCTGCACCTTTGTCTAAATCAAATCTTAAGATCACCCCACCGTTCATCTTTAATTTGGGCATACTACACCATTGTTTGCCATCGATCATACTGCTGTGATTTTTCGCACCCATTTCATTGCAAAATATCTCCCATGTGGTGTGCCTGGCCTTCCTTGCAGTTTGTTGGAAGAATCCTGTCAGGTCATCTTTTCTTTCTTTCATGGCTTGCTTGTGTGTATCAGACAGTCTTGAAAACTTTCTGCATTTCTCCCATTCTTTGGTTGCACTTTGTTTCTCAGTCCATGCCTTCCTCCCCGGTGTTTTGTGTACCCTGTCTTGTAAACGCCCAGTTATATCAGGTATACCCAGTTCCTAAAAAATGGCGTCTGGTTTCTGGGATCTTGTACATGTTATTTCCTTGACCAAAATCGAGCATGGAAAGTGGTCATTTCTATGGTGTCCCAGCACGCCCCACTGGCAGAGAGCAGTTATGCTGGGGGAGACTAGAGTGAGATCGAGGGTGCTAGTCATGTTATGTGTAAGTCATGTTACATGTAATCCATGTCATCAGTCACATGTAAGTCCTGTTACATGTAATCCCTGCCATCAATCACCTGTAAGCCATGTCACATGTAATCCCTGCCATCAGTCAACTGTAAGCCATGTTACATGTAATCCATGTCATCAGTCACCTGTAAGTCATGTTACATGTAATCCATGTCATCAGTCACATGTAAGTCATGTTACATGTAATCCCTGCCATCAATCACCTAAAAGCCATGTCACATGTAATCTCTGCCATCACTTAACTGTAAGCCATGTTACATGTAATCCATGTCAAGTGTAGGCCATGTCATCAGTCACATGTAAGTCATGTTGCATGTAATCCATGTCACCAGTCACACGTAAGTCATGTCACATGTAATTCCTGCTATTAGTCACATGTAAGCCATGTCACATGTAATCCATGTCATGTGGTTGTCATGTCATCAGTCACATGTAAGTCATGTTGCATGTATTCTATGTCATCAGTCACATTTAAATCATGTCACATGTAATCCCTACCATCAGTCAACTGTAAGCCATGTTGCATGTAATCCCCGCCATCAGTCAACTGTAAGCCATGTCACATGTAATCCCTGCCATCAGTCAACTGTAAGCCATGTCACATGTAATCCCTGCCATCAGTCAACTGTAAGCCATGTCACATACAATCCCTGCCATCAGTCACCTGTAAGCCATGTCACATACAATCCCTGCCATCAGTCACCTGTAAGCCATGTCACTTGTAATCCCTGCCACCAGTCAACTGTAAGCCATGTCACATGTAATCCCCGCCATCAGTCAACTGTAAGCCATGTCACATACAATCCCTGCCACCAGTCACCTGTAAGCCATGTCACATGTAATCCCCACCATCAGTCAACTGTAACCATGTCACATGTAATCCCTGCCATCAGTCAACTGTAAGCCATGTCACATACAATCCCTGCCACCAGTCACCTGTAAGCCATGTCACATGTAATCCCCACCATCAGTCAACTGTAACCATGTCACATGTAATCCCTGCCATCAGTCAACTGTAAGCCATATCACATACAATCCCTGCCATCAGTCACATGTAAACCATGTCACATGTAATCCCTGCCATCAGTCACCTGTAAGCCATGTCACATACAATCCCTGCCATCAGTCAACTGTAAGCCATGTCACATACAATCCCTGCCATCAGTCACATGTAAGCCATGTCACATGTAATCCCTGCCATCAGTCACCTGTAAGCCATGTCTTATGTAATCCCTGCCATCAGTCAACTGTAAGCCATGTCACATGTAATCCCTGCCATCAGTCAACTGTAAGCCATGTCACATGTAATCCCTGCCATCAGTCAACTGTAAGCCATGTCACATGTAATCCCTGCCATCAGTCAACTGTAAGTCATGTCACATACAATCCCTTCCATCAGTCAACTGTAAGCCATGTCACATACAATCCCTGCCATCAGTCACATGTAAGCCATGTCACATGTAATCCCTGCCATCAGTCACCTGTAAGCCATGTCTTATGTAATCCCTGCCATCAGTCAACTGTAAGCCATGTCACATGTAATCCCTGCCATCAGTCAACTGTAAGCCATGTCACATGTAATCCCTGCCATCAGTCAACTGTAAGCCATGTCACATGTAATCCCTGCCATCAGTCAACTGTAAGTCATGTCACATACAATCCCTGCCATCAGTCAACTGTAAGCCATGTCACATGTAATCCCTGCCATCAGTCAACTGTAAGTCATGTCACATACAATCCCTGCCATCAGTCAACTGTAAGCCATGTCACCATTCCCTGACCATATAAGAGACAACCAGTGCTGCTCCCTGGACCAGGTGTAACATATTTCTAATGGCTGCATCTTTGTCCCAGAGTCTAGACAGCTTCCTGACCCTGACCTTTGTTTAAAGTTTGGAGCCCTGGACAGTTTGCTGGGCTATCTGCCCTGGCACATACGTCTCTCGGAAATTATGTAAGTTTGTGTGACTGAGTGAGTGTCTGTGTGAGTGTCTGTGTGAGTGAGAAGCTGGTTGAATCTGCATACAGTCACATGACTGTCACATGGCTATGACATGTCAGTGTTAATTTTGAGTAGTAATCATCATTGTAAATGATAAGAGGAAAACAAGAATAGACCAGGCTCTCTCATAAGGAAAACAAGAATAGACCAGGCTCTATTATAGAGAAAACAAGAATAGACCACGCTCTCTTGTAAGGAAAACAAGAATAGACCAGGCCCTATTGTAGAGAAAACAAGAATAGACCAGGCCCTATTGTAGAGAAAACAGAATAGACCAGGCTCTCTTGTAAGGAAAACAAGAATAGACCAGGCTCTATTGTAGAGAAAACAGAATAGACCAGGCCCTATTGTAGAGAAAACAGAATAGACCAGGCTCTCTTGTAAGGAAAACAGAATAGACCAGGCCCTATTGTAGAGAAAACAGAATAGACCAGGCCCTATTGTAGAGAAAACAGAATAGACCAGACCCTATTGTAAGGAAAACAGAATAGACCAGGCCCTATTGTAAGGAAAAAAGAATAGACCAGGCCCAATTGTAAGGAAAACAAGAATAGACCAGGCTCTCTTGTAAGGAAAACAAGAATAGACCAGGCTCTCTTGTAAGGAAAACAGAATAGACCAGGCCCTATTGTAGAGAAAACAGAATAGACCCACTGCATATCGTAAGAGTTGATGAAATGGGAGCTTTCTTTGAAGTCAGAGTGGATCTGCCTGAACAAGGAACCAACAGTCAGCATACAAATGAATCAAATCTGTAACAGGATAACAGTCCTGAAGTGGATGAAGAGTTTACAGCCAGTGAATGCAAAGAAGATGAGGAGATGGTGTCATGTTGAAGAAAGTAATGAGAGAGAGAGACAAACATAAGAAGTCATCTGAGTGATGTAATGGGAGAGGGGAGAGACACAGATGAGATGTCATGTTGGGGACAGTAATGGGAGGGGAGAGACACAGATGAGATGCTATGTTGGGGGCATTAATGGGAGGGGAGAGACACATATGAGATGTCATGTTGGGGACAGTAATGGGAGAGGGGAGAGATACACATGAGATGTCATGTTGGGGACAGTAATGGGAGAGGGGAGAGATACAGATGAGATGTCATGTTGGGGACAGTAATGGGAGGGGAGAGATACACAGATGAGATGTCATGTTGGGGACAGTAATGGGAGAGGGGAGAGATACACATGGGATGTCATGTTGGGGACAGTAATGGGAGAGGGGAGAGATACACATGAGATGCTATGTTGGGGACATTAATGGGAGGGGAGAGACACAGATGAGATGCCATGTTGGGGACATTAATGGGAGGGGAGAGACACAGATGAAATGTCATGTTGGGGACATTAATGGGAGGGGAGAGACACAGATGAGATGTCATGTTGGGGACATTAATGGGAGAGGAGAGACACAGATGAGATGTCATGTTGGGGACATTAATGGGAGGGGAGAGACACAGATGAGATGTCATGTTGGGGACAGTAATGGGAGAGGGGAGAGATACAGATAAGATGTCATGTTGGGGCAATAATGAGAGAGGGGAGAGAGATGAGATTTCATGTTGGGGACATTAATGGGAGAGAGCCAGATGAGATGTCATGTTGGGGACATTAATGGGAGAGAGACAGATATGTCATGTTGGGGACAGTAATGGGAGAGGGAAGAGAGACAGATGAAATGTCATGTTGGGGACATTAATGGGAGAGACATAGATGAGATGTTAAGTTGGGGACAATAAAAGGAGAGGAGAGAGACACGGATGAGATGTCATGTTGGGGACAGTAATGGGAGAGGGGAGAGAGACACATGCGATGTCATGTTGGGAGCATTAATGGGAGGGGAGAGACACGGATGCCATGTTGGGGACATTAATGGAAGAGGGGAAAGACACATATGAGATGCCATGTTGGGGACATTATTGGGAGAGGGGAGAGACACAGATGAGATGTCATGTTGGGGGCATTAATGGGAGGGGAGAGACACAGATGAGATGTCATGTTGGGGACATTAATGGGAGAGACACAGAGGAGATATCATTTTTGGGACATTAATGGGAGAGGGGAGAGACAGATGAGATGTCATGTTGGGGACATTAATGGGAGAAGGGAGAGACAGATGAGATGTCATGTTGGGGACATTAATGGAAGAAGTGAGATAGGTATGTGATGTTAGTGAAGACAGAATGTCATCAGTTTGCTGACGCTGATGCTTGTGTTACTAGTGCAGCATTGTCCTGCTGTCAGCTCTCAACAGACATGGCTGCTATTGATTTAGAGGTCATGGTGGCCACTGACAGCATTCTCTAGACCACCAGCAGACTGTCCTAGTGATCCTGCACTTGGGAGATGACATTGAAGCTTTAGACTGTAAAGAAGACCTTAAGCATTCAATCAGATTTAGGATTATGAGAGCATTATAATCTCTTTTATGTTGATTGAACCTGTCTGCAAGGCCACATGTTTTATGTTGAACCTGTCTGCAAAGCCACATGTTTTATGTTGAACCTTTCTGCAGGGCCACATATTTTGTGTTAAACATGTCTGCAGGGCCACATGTTTTATGTTAAACCTGTCTGCAAGGCCATATGTTTAACCCACATATTTCACATTGAACATTCTTATAAACCTGCCGATTTCACATTAAACATTCTTATAAACCTGCCGATTTCACATTGAACATTCTTAAAAATCTGCATATTTCACATTAAACATTCTTATAAATCTGCATATTTCACATTGAACATTATTATAAATCTGCATATTTCACATTAAACATTCTTATAAATCTGCCGATTTCACATTGAACATTCTTATAAATCTGCCGATTTTACATTGAACATTCTTATAAACCTGCATATTTCACATTAAACATTCTTATAAACCTGCATATTTCACATCGAACATTCTTATAAACCTGCATATTTCACATTGAACATTCTTATAAACCTGCATATTTCACATTGAACATTCTTGTAAACCTGCATATTTCACATTGAACATTCTTATAAACCTGCATATTTCACATTGAACATTCTTATAAACCTGCATATTTCACATTAAACATTCTTATAAACCTGCATATTCCACATTAAACATTCTTATAAACCTGCCAATTTCACATTGAACATTCTTATAAACCTGTCAATTTCACATTGAACATTCTTATAAACCTGCATATTTCACATTGAAAATTCGTATAAATCTGCGTATTTCACATTGAACATTCTTGTAAACCTGCATATTTCACATTGAACATTCTTATAAACCTGCATATTTCACATTGAACATTCTTGTAAACCTGCATATTTCACATTGAACATTCTTGTAAACCTGCATATTTCACATTGAACATTCTTATAAACCTGCATATTTCACATTGAACATTCTTATAAACCTGCATATTTCACATTGAAAATTCGTATAAATCTGCGTATTTCACATTGAACATTCTTGTAAACCTGCATATTTCACATTGAACATTCTCATAAACCTGCATATTTCACATTGAACATTCTTGTAAACCTGCATATTTCACATTGAACATTCTTATAAACCTGCATATTTCACATTGAACATTCTTGTAAACCTGCATATTTCACATTGAACATTCTTATAAACCTGCATATTTCACATTAAACATTCTTGTAAACCTGCATATTTCACATTAAACATTCTTATAAATCTGCATATTTCACATTGAACATTCTTATAAATCTGCACATTTCACATTAAACATTATTATAAATCTGCATATTTCACATTAAACATTCTTGTAAACCTGCATATTTCACATTGAACATTCTTATAAATCTGCCGATTTTACATTGAACATTCTTTTAAACCTGCATATTTCACATTAAACATTCTTATTCACATTAAACATTCTTATAAACCTGCATATTTCACATTAAACATATTTCTTATAAACCTGCATATTTCACATTGAACATTCTTATAAACCTGCATATTTCACATTAAACATTCTTATAAACCTGCATATTTCACATCGAACATTCTTATAAACCTGCATATTTCACATTGAACATTCTTATAAACCTGCATATTTCACATTGAACATTCTTGTAAACCTGCATATTTCACATTGAACATTCTTATAAACCTGCATATTTCACATTGAACATTCTTATAAACCTGCATATTTCACATTGAACATTTTTATAAACCTGCATATTTCACATTGAACATTCTTATAAACCTGCATATTTCACATTGAACATTCTTGTAAACCTGCATATTTCACATTGAACATTTATAAACTGCATATAATTGAACCTGCATATTTCACATTGAACATTCTTATAAACCTGCATATTTCACATTGAACATTCTTGTAAACCTGCATATTTCACATTGAACATTCTTGTAAACCTGCATATTTCACATTGAACATTCTTGTAAACCTGCATATTTCACATTGAACATTCTTGTAAACCTGCATATTTCACATTGAACATTCTTGTAAACCTGCATATTCTTCACATTGAACATTCTTATAAACCTGCATATTTCACATTGAACATTCTTATAAACCTGCATATTTCACATTGAACATTCTTGTAAACCTGCATATTTCACATTGAACATTCTTATAAACCTGCATATTTCACATTGAACATTCTTATAAACCTGCATATTTCACATTGAACATTCTTATAAACCTGCATATTTCACATTGAACATTCTTATAAACCTGCATATTTCACATTGAAACATTCACATTGTAAACCTGCATATTTCACATTGAACATTCTTATAAACCTGCATATTTCACATTGAACATTCTTATAAACCTGCATATTTTCACATTGAACATTCTTGTAAACCTGCATATTTCACATTGAACATTCTTATAAACCTGCATATTTCACATTGAACATTCTTATAAACCTGCATATTTCACATTGAACACATTGAACATTCTTGTAAACCTGCATATTTCACATTGAAACATTCTTATAAACCTGCATATTTCACATTGAACATTCTTATAAACCTGCATATTTCACATTGAACATTTTATAAACCTGCATATTTCACATTGAACATTCTTGTAAACATATGCATATTTCACATTTGAACATTCTTGTAAACCTGCATATTTCACATTGAACATTCTTATAAACCTGCATATTTCACATTGAACATTCTTGTAAACCTGCATATTTCACATTGAACATTCTTGTAAACCTGCATATTTCACATTGAACATTCTTATAAACCTGCATATTTCACATTGAACATTCTTATAAACCTGCATATTTCACATTGAACATTCTTGTAAACCTGCATATTTCACATTGAACATTCTTATAAACCTGCATATTTCACATTGAACATTCTTGTAAACCTGCATATTTCACATTGAACATTCTTATAAACCTGCATATTTCACATTGAACATTCTTAAAACCTGCATATTTACATTGAACATTCTTATAAACCTGCTATAAATCTGCATTCACATTGAACATTCTTGTAAACCTGCATATTTCACATTGAACATTCTTATAAACCTGCATATTTCACATTGAACAATCTTATAAACCTGCATATTTCACATTGAACATTATTATAAACCTGCATATTTCACATTGAACATTCTTATAAACCTGCATATTTCACATTGAACATTTTTATAAACCTGCATATTTCACATTGAACATTCTTATAAACCTGCATATTTCACATTGAACATTCTTGTAAATCTGCATATTTCACATTGAACATTCTTGTAAACCTGCATATTTCACCCTACACCCCCTGTCAAGCTGAGCCAATGAAAATATTTGTTGTTGTCCTCAGATCACTGTCATCTCATAAAGGCATCACATACAAGTCATTCCTATCTGCCCTGATCGAGTACGGCAACACGGATCAGCGGTTTGGCAAGTAGCATTCTTCAGCTGTCATCATAGATACACGCCAGTGGATGTAACTTTAGGCTGATCTAGTTCCTGGGATGTAACTTTAGGCTTACCTTGTGCCTGGGATGTAACTTTAGGCCTCTCTTGTGCCTGGGATCTAACTTTAGGCTGATCTAGTGCCTGGGATGTAACTTTAGGCTGATCTACTGCCTGAGATGCAACTTTAGGCTGATCAAGTGCCTGAGATGTAACTTTAGACTGCCTTGTTGCTCAGTATTGGGGAGGATAGCCGGGACAATCACCTACTCTATCTTTGCTTGACATCTCTGTATAGGGGCTGGTGTGAAGGTTTCTCAGCTGTTAAAGCTAGTTTCATGGATTTAACCCAGAGCTCTCTGTGTGGACCTCAGAGGCGGGCCTTACTTTCATAACATAGAACCAGATTGGCTCTGGTGGTCACTTTGATTGGTAGGTCCACATTGGATCCGGTGGTCACACTTTATGGTAGGACCACATTGGCTCCAGTGGTCACACTTTATGGTAGACTTGCATATACCCATATTTTTAAATTCTTATTTTAAATAGTTAAAGTTTATTGATAGTACTGTCACAAACAAATGCTCAAGTTGTAGATTGGACAGAGCTATCACAGACAAAAGCCACACATCTTGGGTTGGGGAAAGAGCTGTCACAGACAAAAGCCATACGTCATAGGTTGGAGAAAGAGCTGTCGACAAAAGCCCCATATCGTAGGTTGGGGAAAGAGCTGTCACCGACAAAAGCTCCACATTGTAAGTTGGAGAGAGCTGTCGTAGACAAAAGCCATACTTCATAGGTTGGAGAGAGCTGTCACAGACAAAAGCCACACCTCATGGGTTGGGCAGAGCTGTCACAGACAAAAGCCACGCCCCATGGGTTAGACAGAGATGTCACAGACAAAAGCCACGCCCCATGGGTTGGACAGAGATGTTACAGTCAAAAGCCACGCCCCATGGGATAGACAGAGATGTCACAGTCAAAAGCCACGCCCCATGGGTTAGACAGAGATGTCACAGTCAAAAGCCACGCCCCATGGGTTGGACAGCGATGTCACAGACAAAATCCACGCCCCATGGGTTGAACAGAGATGTCACAGACAAAAGCCACGCCCCATGGGTTGGACAGAGCTGTCACAGACAAAAGCCTCGCCCCATGGGTTGGACAGAGCTGTCACAGACAAAAGCCACGCCCCATGGGTTGGACAGAGCTGTCTGAGCCAGTCAGATATGGCTCTGGCTCAGACAGACACAGCTGAGGATGAGGTGACTACCAGACTGACCAGTAGATTTCTACTGCGGTCTCTATGAGGAACAACACTTGGCACTCATTACAATGTTATTTCTAGTGAGGATATGTTAATCTAGAGCTCTTATTAAATGTGGATGTGCGTTGTCTGGAAGGTAGCAGATTGGTGGCCTGTTGTGTGAAAGCATACATTTGAGGTTGTTGCTTGTTTGAGTTGAGTTGGTGATAAATGCACATATCTTGTTTGCGCTGGTGACATTGACATATATTATATGTGCTATTAATGAAAAAAATTCACACATATTTTATGTACTATTAATGATAAAGATGAACACACATTGTTTATGCTGTTGGTAATGTATTCTTTGCTGTTGTATTTTTGTGCTGTATGTTGGTGTGATAACTAGTACTGGCTACAGGAGAGGCGAGATTATTATAACTCATTTGCTACATGCGAGGTGAAATCTAACGGCTACATTTCAACTTTTGTGACATGTTTCTTAAGGAAGCCCCTCCTCCCCCCTCTAGTTGAGTTGAGTCAATAATTGACATCACAGCACTTGAAGCTTTTCCATGTTCACTCCGTCCTCCATCCTTAGCAGCGCAGAGTTCCAATACTAATGGTGCTGGTTGTATGTCCATCTTGCCTTTCCTGTGAGCATTCTGTGCCAGCCGAACCCTCTGGTCACACCCAGGTGCAGCATTCTGTGCCAGCCGAACCCTCTGGTCACACCCAAGTTCAGCATTCTGTGCCAGCCGAACCCTCTGGTCACACCCAAGTTCAGCATTCTGTGCCAGCCGAACCCTTTGGTCACACCCAAGTTCAGCATTCTGTGCCAGCCGAACCCTCTGGTCACACCCAAGTGCAGCATTCTGTGCCAGCCGAACCCTCTGGTCACACCCAGGTGCAGCATTCTCTCCAGCCCATAATAATCTAGTTTCTCTTCTGACTTTTTTACTTCTTCCCAAAGGGTTCTGACCACATCTGCCTTGTCATGTATCTATTCACCACACAGCTGTGCAGATCCAGCTAATCTGTCTGCCTCTTCATTCCACAAAATGCTGGCATGCCCTGGAGAAAAGATCCAAAGTATGCTTACTACCCGTCACCTTGCAAGTTAAGCTTGCCACTCTGCTCGAAGAAATCCTGTCTGCACCTTTTCAGCATGCTCCTGGCAAGCTATAGTGAACGCCTTCACCTCCTTTCTCATGCTAGATGTGGTATCATATGCCAGGCTGTCCTGCACTAAAAATTTTCCACTGGCTTCTGTTACGAACTCCCAGGTACTTCTTTTCCCTCTCAGTACATTACCATCTGTGTAGATAATCAGATCATCAGGACAAGAATTGTTGTGAATCAACTGTTGGACTTCCACCTCAGGAGCCCCCGCTGGTCACTCTCTGCACTCCCAGCCCAATGTTATCATAACATTACACAGGTCAGACTCTCCCGCTGGTACTCTGGCCCACTCCTCTCCTGGCCCAATGTTCTCCAGCATGCATACTTGTCTTATTGTGTCTTCTGCTTGAGCCATCCATGATTTTCCCCTTTTCAGCCTCTGACCCTTGCCTGCAGCCAAAGCTTCATACAGAGGGTGTTCCCTGTCTGCAGCCAAAGCTTTATACAGAGGGTGTTCCCTGTCTGCAGCCATAGCTTCATACAGAGGGTGTTCCCTGTCTGCAGCCAAAGCTTCATACAGAGGGTGTTCCCTGTCTGCAGCCAAAGCTTCATACAGAGGGTGTTCCCTGTCTGCAGCCAAAGCTTCATACAGAGGGTGTTCCCTGTCTGCAGCCAAAGCTTTATACAGAGGGTGTTCCCTGTACGCAGCCAAAGCTTTATACAGAGGGTGTTCCCTGTCTGCAGCCAAAGCTTCATACAGAGGGTGTTCCCTGTCTGCAGCCAAAGCTTTATACAGAGGGTGTTCCCTGTCTGCAGCCAAAGCTTTATACAGAGGGTGTTCCCTGTCTGCAGCCAAAGCTTTATTCAGAGGGTGTTCCCTGCCTGCAGCCAAAGCTTCATACAGAGGCTGTTCCCTGTCTGCAGCCAAAGCTTTATACGGAGGGTGTTCCCTGCCTGCATCCAAAGCTTTATACAGAGGGTGTTCCCTGTCTGCAGCCAAAGCTTTATACAGAGGCTGTTCCCTGTCTGCAGCCAAAGCTTTATACGGAGGCTGTTCCCTCCCTGCAGCCAAAGCTTTATACGGAGGGTGTTCCCTCCCTGCAGCCAAAGCTTTATACGGAGGGTGTTCCCTGTCTGCAGCCAAAGCTTTATACAGAGGCTGTTCCCTGTCTGCAGCCAAATCTTCATACGGAGGGTGTTCCCTGTCTGCAGCCAAAGCTTTATACGGAGGGTGTTCCCTGTCTGCAGCCAAAGCTTTATACGGAGGGTGTTCCCTGCCTGCAGCCAAAGCTTCATACAGAGGCTGTTCCCTGTCTGCAGCCAAAGCTTCATACAGAGGGTGTTTCCTGTCTGCAGCCAAAGCTTTATACAGAGGGTGTTCCCTGTCTGCAGCCAAAGCTTTATACAGAGGGTGTTCCCTGCCTGCAGCCAAATCTTCATACAGAGGCTGTTCCCTGCCTGCAGCCAAATCTTCATACAGAGGCTGTTCCCTGCCTGCAGCCAAATCTTTATACAGAGGCTGTTCCCTGCCTGCAGCCAAATCTTCATACAGAGGGTGTTACCTGTCTGCAGCCAAAGCTTTATACAGAGGGTGTTCCCTGCCTGCAGCCAAAGCTTCATACAGAGGCTTTTCCCTGTCTGCAGCCAAAGCTTTATACAGAGGGTGTTCCCTGCCTGCATCCAAAGCTTTATACAGAGGGTGTTCCCTGTCTTCAGCCAAAGCTTCATACAGAGGCTGTTCCCTGTCTGCAGCCAAAGCTTTATACAGAGGGTGTTCCCTGCCTGCATCCAAAGCTTTATACAGAGGGTGTTCCCTGTCTTCAGCCAAAGCTTCATACAGAGGCTGTTCCCTGTCTGCAGCCAAAGCTTTATACGGAGGCTGTTCCCTGTCTGCAGCCAAAGCTTTATACGGAGGGTGTTCCCTCCCTGCAGCCAAAGCTTTATACAGAGGCTGTTCCCTGTCTGCAGCCAAAGCTTCATACAGAGGGTTTCCCTGTCTGCAGCCAAAGCTTTATACGGAGGGTGTTCCCTGTCTGCAGCCAAAGCTTTATACGGAGGGTGTTCCCTGCCTGCAGCCAAAGCTTCATACAGAGGGTGTTCCCTGTCTGCAGCCAAAGCTTTATACAGAGGGTGTTCCCTGTCTGCAGCCAAAGCTTTATACAGATGCTGTTCCCTGCCTGCAGCCAAATCTTCATATAGAGGCTATTCCCTGCCTGCAGCCAAATCTTCATACAGAGGCTGTTCCCTGCCTGCAGCCAAAGCTTTATACAGAGGCTGTTTCCCCTGCCTGCAGCAAAGCTTTAAAAGAGGCTGTTCCCCTGTCAGCAAAGCTTTATACAGAGGCTCCTGCCTGCAGCCAAATCTTCATACAGAGGCTGTTCCCTGCCTGCAGCCAAAGCTTTATACAGAGGCTGTTCCCTGTCTGCAGCCAAAGCTTTATACAGAGGCTGTTCCCTGGTCTGCAGCTACTGTGAGAAATTCCAGAGAAATCAGACTAAAAAGCTCAACAAAATGGTGAAGCAGAAAAATGTCCACAAAACAACACAATGTAACATCTGGGCCGGGCAGCCTTTTTCAAACATAAGTGAACTACACAAACGTAACAACCAGGAGAGAATGTAGATCTCTAAGGGGTGATGTGAGTAACGTTTAAAAAATGTGATGTGGACTGAAATAAAATAAAATAAACGATGGCTAAAAAAAAAAAGTCACACAAAAAAATAAACAGTAGTATTGTTTATATATAATATAATACTGGGAATAAAAAAAATACAAATGTTAATGATACTTAAATGATACTGATAAAAGATAGAATAAAGTAATAATATAAAAGAAAAGAAAAGAAAATTAACATTTAAAATGTGACAAGAGTAGAACTATTTAGATGAAGGTATGTTGGATATTGATACCACCTGGTCACTCTCTGCACTCCCAGCCCAATGTTATCATAACATTACACAGGTCAGACTCTCCCGCTGGTACTCTGGCCCACTCCTCTCCTGGCCCAATGTTCTCCAGCATGCATACTTGTCTTATTGTGTCTTCTGCTTGAGCCATCCATGATTTTCCCCTTTTCAGCCTCTGACCCTTGCCTGCAGCCAAAGCTTCATACAGAGGGTGTTCCCTGTCTGCAGCCAAAGCTTTATACAGAGGGTGTTCCCTGTCTGCAGCCATAGCTTCATACAGAGGGTGTTCTCTGTCTGCAGCCAAAGCTTCATACAGAGGGTGTTCCCTGTCTGTAGTTTACTATCATAACCATGTTAACACATATAATATTTATGGTTCATACACACAACAATGCTAAACACTTAAAAAGGTGAAATAGAGACACCTAAGTCAGCCATGAAAATGAATGCATGTAATCAATACAACATATACATAAAATAGTGAAGTGGACACCAGATCTCAGTGGATGGATCCCAGAAAACAGGGACTCGACTCAGATATTGAAACAGCCCGAAGGTCTTGACTAGCACCACATTGTCATCATAGGAATCTGTGGAGCTGTGGGGAGTAGAGCATGACATAGAAACAACACTGGCACTTATCAGAGTTCTCTTGTTGATGCTCCCCTCAGTCTATGGTGATAACGACTGTAGTTAGCTCTGGTAGTTCTGCTTCAAATGGATCTTGTCATAGAGGAGTACCTCACCATCGAGGACACAGAAACTGTATAGGGACTCAGCAAGTCTCTCCCACAGGTCAGGTCACAACTCTGTATCTGAGCTCCACCGAGCTCCTGAAGACTGGTACACTCGAGAATGGTTATACTCTCTGCAAATGTTCACCTGCTCTGGAGTTCACTCACATGCTCTGGCCATGTTAAGGTGATGATTGTATATGGTACTCTGATGCTGCCAGGTACATTCAAAGGTGTTAGCTGGTGGATAATTGGTTGGTGGATGTTGGTAGGACTGCGATTAATCTGCCAGCTCTTTACAGAGGTTTCATCCTGTCAGGAAAGAACTCAGAATTAGTAATCACCAAGAGGGTATCATCTTGACAGGAAAGACTCAGAATAAGCAATCAGTTTCCATCCCACATCAGCCTACTCCACCTCTGCTCCTCTGTATCATTCCTCAGAGTGTACTCTCAAGACCAGGAGACAATTTCTCCTATCATTTCTCTGTCTGTTTAGTGCAAGAGATGGAAAGTCAGATATATAGTGGAGATAGATAGACACTCTCACACGTATCTCAATCTCTCTCCCCCCCTCCATCTGCACACAGACACCAATGTTTACAGTCAGTACCCATATCCCCTCCGACTCTCT
>CAJHNH020000478.1:2500-27500 GCA_905116865.2 Candidula unifasciata
TCGACCTAACCTAAACTGGATACCAGGATGTATGTGTAACGCTGACCACATTACCGAGCTAGTGCCGACTGGTCTGTAAAAATATGGGTGATCTTTCCATATTCTCGATTCTCTTCCCATATTTCCGATGCTCTTCCCATATGTCTGATGCGCTTTAGGGCGTTAAAAGTGATCTTTTCACTTTTTTACTACACTAAAAATGTTATGTAGTAAGGATCGTCAGCTCGGATGAGAAACTTGTTGTCAAATGGCCAGGTGGAGTACAGAGGCCAGTGGTGCACACGTGATAACGAACGGATGTGATTCCTAATGCAAAGTACATGAAGCATCGTTTGTTGGAGGTCGAGACTTGGGTGAAGAATTCATGGGATCAAATCATCGACAATTTTGTTACTAAAGCATTGCTAGAAGGCTACATGGAGATGAAATGTTGAGTTAAGGAAATCTTTATTGCTGGACATGAAAGACTGACGCCAGATGGCTCTACGGGAAATGGAATCTCACGAGATTCAGGCCAGAATTCAAGATTTGGAGAGTTATGACGATGTTCCAAAAAGAGAATGCTGTGACTGTTTTTGAATAAATGAAAAGTGTTCTGCATAAATAATGTAGATTTCTTTCGGTTCCTAATATTTTTTAGGTGTCACATCACGCTGGGTTACGAGATTTGGTAGTGAATTCCTAGGGATTCCTAGAGGTTTCCCAGGACAGTACTATGTTTAAGGGGGTGGGGGGCGGTTCAAGAGTTTAGGGCTAAGGCTACTGTTACATGAGTAGCGACTACTACTAGGCCACACTCTCCCCTCCCCCTGATATTATATGGGACGTTGTGGGGATTTCCCTAGACAATCGTGTAGTCCATCGTGATATGGTGACTAAAAATCAAAGAATCTTTTTTTTCTGATAACAATACATCCCTCGAAAAAAGCCCTTACCCCCCCCCCCCCCCTTTTCATTTTTGGTAGCAGATGATAATGTTAGACAGAATCTTATCTTCAAGGTAACAAGGTTTTTAGTCTGTAATGTAAAATTTCATTCTGCTATAAATTGCTATAAACATAGTCTTTGTGCTCATACTGACTAAAGTTCTGGTAGTATTTGCTTTATACAGACTATGGCAAGTACTCTCTTCCTTTGCATGCTCAAACTAAGAACACATGGTAAGACTTTACTTTTCTATAGAAGCAGTGTTAACGGGGCTTGTATTTGACTTGCCTGTAGACGGTCTCAGAATGTTGCTGAACTGGCGTCTAAAGTTGGTATTCAGTTGAATGTAAACAACAAAGCTGGCACTACACCCCAAAGTACCAAACATGTAAGCCAAAGCCCACAACAGTACGTTGAAGTTTCCCTGATCACCTGTATGCACACCTGGGAAAGTATAGTACACTGTCGTGGATATCATCTTTGGAACATTGCAACATGTCAGCGTTATCGCCAAGACCATCACAACTTTGACTAGTCTTCTTTCTCGATTAGATAAATTTGAAGAGTCTTTAGAATAACCTGCATCAGTTGTCCCTTTACATTCTACTCTAGCACTACGCCTGACTCTGGAAGAGACTTCTAATGAATAGCCCATCCATAAAGCACACACGATCACTACAGCCTGAGAGATAAACCACAAGGAAAGTCCGGCAGAAAGGTCGAGAATTAATTCCACTAGAATTAATTCAGGATTAACGATTTTCCTAACCACACTTCTTTCTGATATTCCCTTAGTCGTGTTTCCTGACGGTAATATAGTTTCTATCCATTTTATTCTGGGGTAAAGATAAACAGGAACATGCATACCGATGTATAAAATGTAGATAGTTACTGTGGCTGCAACACAACGAAATCTTGTGAAGACCTGCTTGACTGTAAACGGAGAAACCACACAGTAACATCTCTCTATAGATATCATAGCTGTTATCCAGCAAGAGATCTCGTAGACAAAGCTTATAGCCCACCCTAAATATCGGTCAATACCAATGTTCATACACACAAAGCCAGTAACGAAACAGAGGCAGCTTGCAAGCTGGACACCCGTAACTAGAACATCAGTCAAAGAGAGTGAAAAGAGACCAACACTCATGCTGTCTTTGAGGCCCAGTTTTACAAAGATGATCATGTTGATGATGTTGGTGACAATGCCAGCAATTGAGATAATAAAACGAGCGACAATGTTTAGAGAGATTCGAATGTATATCAAGGCATCGTCGCTGATTACCTGAGACATGTCCGCCATGACCGTACTAACTTCAGAACACTGCTGCTGAGCAGCAGCGCTGTCACAGGACATTGTTGACAAATGTCTGCTAGCTATTGGAATAACAACGAGTTCTCATTCGTGGCTTTCAAACAGCAGTGTTCGACGGTGGTACAATGGAAGACATTGGGACCTCACCACGTAGTATTACTAGTCTGCAAACTTTACTCATACCAACTGCAGTCAGCCTGGTTTAGAGAAGGGAAAACAATTACATTAGCAAAAAGTAATGATCTGCCCGCATTTGAAAACAAAACTGAATATAATCAGGAGCAGTTTTCAAAATAATTTTCTATTCCCTTTTTACTTGTTATCTGCAACGACATCGTAGAACATCGGTCCGATCCATACGTGCTACGTCCTCCAATGTAGCAGCCACATCTGTGTCTGTATGCTCACCGTACTCAGTAGGAGTCGGCTGACACAGCTTCTTTCTCTTTCCTGCAATTATTTTCTGCATACCTGTCCTCGTGTGAGACCCATTTCCAACAGCGTTTCATCGTCTCGGACTCGTTTGTTTTAGCGTCTGGAGCACACAGCGCTTTCAGTCTGTCTGCCCTGTCTACATTTCTTCCTCCACTAACTACTGCAGGCGCTGACAGTTTGTCAGCTTTGTTATTTCCTTTCAAACTGACATGTCCTGTCGTGTACAAACAACATTTTTCTTAAGGCAGCACTTATCGATGCTGACAACCGATTCTAATCGGAGTTTGCCTGTTTGGAATTTACGATTTCATGCTAGGAGCAGCTGGTCGAGTGGTTACATCGCTGCGCACTCAGATGGACGTTTTTCTGTCAGTTAAGGAAATTAACAACCTATCCTAAATATGTATCTGTCTGCCCTAACCATACGCACCCCCCCCCCCCCCCGTCTTAACACCCCCCCCCCCACCAACAGCCCCATCTATGACAACGGCCCTAAAACTTGGTACGATAGGCAATAACCATTTTAGCAGTAAATCTTCATGTGCATATCAAATTTGGGTTTACAAAATTTTTCATTCATATAATCTTTTGATTAGGAAAAGAAAAATTAGGAACTCTGCGATGAAACAAAAGCTGACGAACTCGGACATCGAAGCATATTTTAACTAGCCCAATGTTTTAAATACTGCAGACAAATTGAATCTTGGTGACTGATGACGTCATTGTAATACCATTCCACTTTATTCCTAAGGTTACCAATTGTCTAATTAGTAAAAGTGGCTGCAGTTGACTAGGTATCATTTCCCGGCCTGTATTTCCTCAGACCTCTTGGGAGAAGTTTCACCCTCCCGACAACAATTTCTTGCAGTATGACAGTGAGGTCGTAGACCACGAGGCAGACCAAGAAGAACATGGAGAGATAATATCCAGACAGAATGGCAAACACTCAGTGTCACCAAATGGAAAGAGAATGCCAGTCAGAGAGATGAATGGAGGCGGGTTGGTTAGTGAACGTTACACTCGCCGCCTTTACATAAACAAATGGCTTGAATCATTACAGAAGTCCACTGTGCGTGGAGTCACCTTTATTTTTGTTCCGGGACACGCGGGCGTCGATGGAAATGAAAGAGCTGACAGGTTGGCTGGATCCGCTATCACTACCGACGGTCGGCCTATGGATCATGCTGATATTATCAATGCCCTCAGAGAAATGGGAAGGATAGGGGACTTTGGTGGCAGTGAATCCACATCACTCGCCAGAATGGCAGACTTGGGAATTAAGATCGGCACAGCAAAAAACGAGACGCACACCGGACACGTCAGAAGACTTGTTAATCAACATAGAACTGGTACTATTAGCCATCGGACGTTGGGGTTCATACTGAGGGGAGGATCTGAGCACCTATGGACATGTCCGGAGTGCAATGACGATAACCCAACTAACTAACTAACTAACTAACTAACTAACTAACTAACTAACTAACTAACTAACTAACTAACTAACTAACTAACTAACTAACTAACTAACTAACTAACTAACTAACTAACTAACATAAACAAATATCAAATAGTGCCAATTTCAAGTTTGGCTTATATGGGAGCCAAGGTCGATTAAAAAAATATCCAGGACGGGGGTTGACGTCTATATTTCACGGACCGGCAAACGAACTTGTAGCCAACACACTACTGCGACTGCCTCCTGCCTATGTGGCTACAAAACTACAGCCACAGCCTCTTCCCTATGTAGTCACCACACTACCGCAACTGCTCTTCCCTATGTAGCCTACTTACTACCACAACTGCATCTTCCCTACGTAGCCATCAGACTACCGCAACTTCCTCTAAAATATGTAGCCAACACACTACCGCGACTGCCTCTTCCCTATGTAGCCAAAGCACAACCGAGACTGTCTCTTCCCTATGTAGCCACCACACCACTGGCACTACATCTTCCCTATGTAGCCAAATCAATACGGTCACTGCATCTTCCCTATGTAGCCATTACACTACCACGACTGCCTCTTACACGTGTAGCCACCACACAACAGTGACTGCCTCTTACACATGTAGCCACCACACTACCACAAATGTCTCTTATATATGTAGCCAACACACTACCGCTACTGCATCTTCTATATGTAGCCCCTCTTACATATGTAACCACCAAACTATCATGACTGCCTCCTGCCTATGTAGTCACCACACTACCGCGACTGCCTCTTTCCTATGTAGCTAACCCACTACCACCATGGAATCTTCC
This sequence comes from Candidula unifasciata, assembly GCA_905116865.2. Lineage (NCBI taxonomy): Eukaryota > Metazoa > Mollusca > Gastropoda > Stylommatophora > Geomitridae > Candidula > Candidula unifasciata. The sequence goes on from CAJHNH020000478.1 coordinate 7,438, forward strand.
TTATGTAGCCACAAACTACATCGACTGCCTCCTGCCTATCTAGCCACTATACTACAGCCACTGCATCTTCCATATGTAGCAAAAACACTACTGCGACTGCCTCTTACATATGTAGCCACTGCACCACTGCCCCTGCCTCTTGCCTATGTAGCCACTGCACTAACACGACTGCCTCTTTCCGACGTAGCCACCACCCTACCGCGAATACCTCTTCCCTGTGAATCCACCACATTACCGCAACTGCCTCTTCCCTGTGTAGCCATCACACTACCGCGACTGCCTCTTCCCTATGTAGCCACCACACTACGGTGACTGCCTCTTCCCTATGTAGCCACCACACTACCGCGACTGCCTCTTCCCTATGTAGCCACCACACTACGGTGACTGCCTCTTTCGTATGTATCCACCACACTACCGCAACTGCCTCTTCCCTGTGTAGCCATCACACTACCGCGACTGCCTCTTACCTAAATAGCCACCACACTACCGCGACTGCCTCTTCCCTGTGTAGCCATCACACTACCGCGACTGCCTCTTACCTAAATAGCCACCACACTACCGCGACTGCCTCTTCCCTGTGTAGCCATCACACTACCGCGACTGCCTCTTACCTGTGTATCCACCACACTACCGCGACTGCCTTTTCCCTGTGTAGCCACCACACTACGGCGACTGCCTCTTTCCTATGTAGTCACCAACCACCATCACTACATCTTCCATATGTAGCCAATTTAATATACCGCGACTGTATCTTCCCTATGTTGGCAACACACTACCGCAAATACTTCTTCCCTATGTAGCTGTAACAATACCGTGGATGCCTCTTTCCTATATAGCCAAGATATCACTGCTCTGTCAGCCTTTTACCTACGCAGCCACCACCCTACCGCCCGTCTCTTACCTGGGTAGCCACCACACTACCACGACTGTCTCTTACCTGTGTAGCCATCATACTTCCGCCGCTGCCTCTTCCCTATGTAGCCACCATACTACCGCAACTACCTCTTCCATATGTAGCCACCACAGTATCGCAATTTCCTCTTTCCTACGTAGAAGATACTTAATTTTTCATTGTAACTTCAGCAAAAATATTAATTAAATGCTGTAGTTTATTTATGTATCCTGTTCGTCGTCTGTAAACTCCGACAAAAGTTCTAATTGTTAGTCCACTTGTGGATTTTAGTCCTGATTCAAAATCTGTGTTTTGCACACCTGTCTTACAAATCTCTTTTATTATATGCAGACTGCTGGTTCATTTCTTCTCATGAGATGCACACTCCGATTTCGAAAGAAACACTACTACGTAGTCGATACTCCTCATCCCACCCCCAGCACAATGGGACCCGGAACATTCGCAGGGATGTAACAGTTTAGAGTGATATCATTATACTTAGTTCCTGTAGCGATTTCAAAATTAATTTACTGAAAACTGATTTTCTATTTATAAAATTCCATTTATAGGCACGTCGCTTGAGAACCTAGTTATAATATTTACCTAATTCTGAGTCAACAAAAATGTCCAAATACTGGTGGATTTGAAATCATTATGTGACGAAATAATTGCCTGCTGTCGTCTGTATATGTTGACTCAGTTGATTTTTTTTTCAGTCGCTGAACTCATGTAAGACACCTTGTTATGTATAAAGCTATAATAACAGAATAAATACACAAAGCGGATAAGAAACACACCGAACGTACAGACAATACAAATAACGATTACATTTAGTGTTGATTTAGTTGTTCCTGGCATGATCAAAGCAACGGTCACATTTCCTCTGCCATAATTACCCTGCAATCACAGTCAAGCCATTGTGACAGTAATTATCTTCGCTGAAGAAATATATGGTAAGGTAGTCTTTAACATTTTAATAATTCACTAAAAAGTTTGTTTACATAGTCAACTTGTTTCACCTACTGAATTATTTATTTATACACTGACTGATTATATCGCGCCCACAGTTTTTATTTTTTTTAGTATCCAGAAACCATGAGTTGTTAACCCTTAGCCTGGGTATTATGGATTTTGCAACCCTTAGGCCTTGATTCCATGATACATACCGTAAATCTGAGAGAAATGTGGCTTTTCTGCCTACCTCCTGGCGTAAACCCGGACCACAAGGAGTTCGTCACCGGGTCACCGCGCAGTCCGGTTTAGCCAACTACGCTGGAGAGCTGGACCGTTAACAGGGTTAAATGTCATTATACTCAGCCATTTCGACCAATCAGAAGCTGTCTTCTGGATGATGGTCGGCTGCAATGGATCTCCAACATGTTCTGTCTCTTGTCTTGATACGATTATAATATTTAGTTTCGTCCTTTTTAGGATGCGATTTTTTGCTTTTTGAAGCCTCACCCTGGCTTTTGCCAGGAGCCGCAATATAGGAAGGAATTAAATATGGCCTATTGTCTGAACGCGGTTTCTGTCACCTCTCTACGGCGATCCTCATCCACACAGTGGCACTTTGTGTCATCGGGTGTTTATCGCTTGTGTGATGTTCTAGTGGGGTAGAAAGTCATTCATTCATTCATTCTTGTCTTGATTGTACACTCTCTCAGGCAGCTGTTTGTCCATCTCTACGTGTTTAATTCCAACTGTATCGTTGTCTGCCTTTTTGTCTCTTTTCTTCTACTGTTCTCTCCAGTAGAGTATTTGAGTTGTTTTAAGGTTTTGAAAAACGAATTAACATCATGGCACACTAAAGTAACCCATAAGTGCTTCGGTCTTCTTCTAACTCAAGAAAAGCTCAGCACAGTGCACAGCCTCTGTAGCACCAGGGAGGATCCTGAAAAACTTTAGGTAGTTTTGTAACTCTACATTTTGCTCGGACAGCATCGTTAGGCTACTCTTTTCGGTTTCCAACTGCCAAGGGATTTCTTACGTGCCCAACAATGCACACGGGCGTCCGATCTCACTACCCAGAGACCAGGGGGAATTACTAGAGGTACAAGTACACGTGAGAAAATCAAAGCCTTTACCAGGGATTGAACCCAGAACCTCTAGCACTCGAGGCAGACACCATGCCTCGAGACCACGCAGCATCCCTCGGTGGACAAAAGGAATACCAGAGTCCCCGGGAATCGCCACTGGCTCTTTCTAGTAAATTAAACTTCATCTAGACACGAAGATTTCAACACAGTCCGAAAAGTGGGCGATAAACTCTCGATGACACAAGGTACCGTGATTCAGATAAGAATCGCCCAGGCGCAAGCACCAGAAGCCCTGTTCAACCGTTGGGTTACTTTAGCCCCCCCCCCCCCCCCCGACAACAGCCTAAGTGGGGCTTTAAAATAACGGAAAATTGCGTCCCATATTGGGACGTCTTCTTGATTGACAACGTACAAGAGGATCAAGATGGTGCGAGATGAGGCGGATTTGACTCATGTGTGGCTAGATCCATCTAAGGACAGAATGTTAGACGGGCCTGCGTGCCCAATTCTCAACCCTTTAAAAATAAAGTTTGTTCGTTCATTCGTTCGTGTTCATACACCACTCGGCACTTTATGGGTGATGTGTGTAAAATAAGGAAATGACTCTTTTCCCGCCAGTGGACCATCGGACACGTATGCTAGACACGTTTTTGTTTCTTTTTAAACATATCGTTTCTATTTACTATTCGACATTTTATTATTATTATTATTATTGCGTACTTAAACAACGTTAAGACCCTTGAGACTTCCCTTGGAAAACTGGAAAATATTTAAGGTGACAGAACTCTGTCCCCAGTACCCAAGTCCTCTCTCTCTCTCTCTCTCTCTCTCTCTCTCTCTCTCTCTCTACACACACGCGCGCGCGCGCACACACACACACACACACACACACACACACACACACTTTGTACCATTTTATTTTGTTGTAATGTTCTAAGCAGGCAGAGAAGCGGTAAAGCGAAAAGTTCACATCAACTCAACATTGAATTTACCATTTTTTATTAGGCACATTTTTAAAGAAAGCTATAATAGGAAAGACTGTGAATCTGATTACAAACTTGCAATACTATCTCAGTACTGGTGTCAGCCCTGTGAGTAAAGGACCCTTTTCCATGCCTTTAGGCGTATAAGGGCATATAGGGCTAGACCTATTTTTTGATAGACCAATCGGCACAAGATGGGTGATGTAATCAGCATCACGCCGACCGCCTTTACTTTCCTTGACTGCACCCAGTACCCATTCAAGGCTGGGTCAACCTGGGAGTCAAGGGAGCGAACCAGCAACATTCCGATCCGAACGCGAGCGTCTAGCCGCTAAGCCACGGCGATTCCTGTCAACCCTGTGGAGATCACAACTAATGTAACAATGATGGTCTCAGACAAAAATGAGCAAAGAGATACGAACTGAGATATCGCTTCCTCTTCTATCTGCTCCTTGTATGCTTCTGTTTACCTTGTGTAAAGTACTTTTCAAAGTCTCCGATGTTTCTGCGATTCATATTCTGCGTGGCAACCTCTGGCTCTGTTACCGTTGCATCTGTATAACAATGCTCTCTATGGGGCCCTGTCTGTTGCTAATCGTGTTACATGGCCAAACCATTTGATTTATTGTCTACCTATAAAGTTCAGTATTGGCTCTCTGACGATTCTCCTCATGTTATTATGGTTCGTAAGTCGATCTGTCCTTGTTACACTTAGCGTAGTACGTAAGCATTTCATTTGTCTTAACAATTTTCCTTGTGTCTTCTGAATACAGTGTCCATGTTTGACATTTATAGCATAGCGTTGGTAAGAATATTGTGTTGAACAGTGTTCTTTTAGTATTCATATTCACATGCTTGCATTTCTAAATTGGTGCAGTTTGGCCGAAAACTTGATTTGCTTTATTGCATCTTTGATGGAATTCTTTATTATTTCTTCCGTCTTCTGAAAAAGTTATCTCAAGATATGAAAAATCCTTCGCCTGATTTTACTGGTGTTCGTCATTTTGATAGTGGTGGTTCTTCCTTTTTCGGAGAATGTCCTCACTTCTGTTTTGTCTACTTTGATCTTCTGTAAAATCCAATGATTGTGATAATATCAAAGTAAGTAGTTCCGTTTTTGGGAGTTCGAACCTTAGTTTATAAATACAGAGATCTAGCTTTTATTTTCATTTAGCCTAAAATACTCCACTTGGAACACGCAGTTGGAGTTTCAACAACCATATCTTATTCAAAATATATGGGCTGTATAGCTGAGATATTCTCTGAACATACCGCATTGGTTAAACTCAGCGTTAAATGTTAAAACAAAAAGTACAGGGCCAATTTTTTGCTCAATTTGGCATTTAGACATGCGATAGTAAAATAAAGACCATTTCCACACTTTTGGCTCAAGAATCACACAGTGCCAGACACGTTTTTTAGTAGATATATTGGCACATTGGGATTACTGTGCTGGATCTATAGTTTAGTTGATCTACTGACACATTGTGCATGCTGTCCTATACGATATTTTAGTTGATCTATCAACACATAGGACACACAGTGCTAGGTCTATATTTTAGTAGATCAATTGGCACATCAGGCATTCAGTGCTAGACCCATATTTCAGTAGATCTAATGGCACATATGACATAGAGTGCTAGATCAATATATTAGTAGAACTATTGGCACTTAGTGCACAGAGTGCTAGACGTATATTTTAGCAGATCTATTGGCACAACAGAATTCAGTTCTAGACTTATATGTTAGTAGATCTGTTGACACACAGTATAGTCAGTTTATACTATTATTTTAGTAGATCTTTTTGCTCCCAGGAGATAGAGTGCTAGATGAGATGGCACATAGGATATTCAGTTCTAGCCCTACATTTTAGTAGATCTATTGACATACGGGACATACAGTCCTAGACCTATATTTCAGTAGATCTACTCTCACACGGCACATACAGAGCTAGCCCTATATTTCAGTAGATCTACTCTCACACGGCACACACAGAGCTAGATCTATATTTCAGTAGATCTACTCTCACACGGCACATACAGAGCTGGACCTATATTTCTGTAGATCTACTGTCACACGGGACATACAGTCCTAGATCTATATTTCTGTAGATCTACTGTCACACGGGACATACAGTCCTAGATCTATATTTCTGTAGATCTACTGTCACACTGGACATACAGTCCTAGATCTATATTTCTGTAGATCTACTGTCACACCGGACATACAGTCCTAGACCTCTATTTCACTAGATCTACTGGCATAAATAGGACATGAAGTGCTAGACTTATATTTTAGTAGATAGTTTAGCACCGTATTCACGACTATGTTACGACTGGTGGATCGACACTCTTTCTACCTCATCATAGCGGCAGTAGGGTTACGGCACTACACTGTTGGACAGTGAGTTGTACGCGATAGTTTGGCTCTGGAAGTATAGGCGCAGCCACAAAACTCTGGTCTTATATCTGTGTAGTCAGTCAGTCACGCGCAAATATGTAAAATGCAACTAAACTCGAAAGCGAACGTGTGTGTCACGCTTGTTAGAAACTGTTGTTGAAAGATATACTTTGCTTTAATGGCTGGAAACAAGCTTCGAAGGACGCTGTCAGTTCAAGACCGGAAAGATTGCGCACGGATGTCGTTGATGGTACTACTTTCATTCATAGATAGGCAGGTGCTTTGTTGAACTAAACAGTCGTCACGTTCAACCAACATCCTCGAAGGGGTAGCTTTACGTTTTTACTGTGACTAGGTTATGTGCGAATATATAAAATGACTTTGCATTGCAAGCCATCAAGAGCCCTGAACAGAACTCCTACAATTTTGATTAGATGAAACCAGACAGACCCAGTTCTGTATCCAACGGCGACGAAGTCGTTTACCGGCGAGCTAACGGGCGACTTGGAGGTTGATGCGTATTAAATTCTGCCTTTCTCACAACCTGATAGTGAAGGTTTTGAGTGGTTTTTGCATTTTTTGTTTGTTTCATGCAGGCACTGTGCTTTGGTACAAAAAGCTCTGGATTTTGAGGTTTTTCCCTGTTCTTAATCGCGACGATAACTGAACATAACATTACGACAACAATAGAGATAACAATATAAAGGCGAACCAGTTATGCCGTAGGTTATGCTTTGAGTTACCTGCTGAAGTATGATCAAGTGTATATACATTTCTAGAATGTACGCCTAAAGAGAAATATGCGTTGTAAGAATATGATTCGTAGAACGCAAGAATAGACTCAAGTGTTTGAACTACCTACTCCGTGCTCAACCGCATACTTATGAAATTGTAATAAACAATTATTTCATTCACGCAAATTCAAAACCCCCGTGCACTGGATCACGTTCAGAGTTGAGGTTCTTCTGTATTGTATTTGTGATCACGGACGTTCCTAATTTTGAACCTGTTTTGCCAAATATTGAAATCATACCCCACTCAACATCACACTAAAACCACACTAATCTTCGAACAGCAAATCAAATAATCAACAGTCATCGTTAACGTCAGTTGTTCAATGGCGTACTTGTCACAATTGGATTGCCAGCTTTTTAAGAACAATGCCTTTTTAAGTCCAAATTAAACTGTTTCGCATCAATCTAAGGATGCCAACTTTTTCGGGCACCTGGTACATCTTATTGTTGGATTATCGCTGATTTATCTAGACGCATCAATCTAAGGATGCCAACTTTTTCGGGTACCTGGTACATCTCATTGTAGGATTATCGCTGATTTATCTAGACGCATCAATCTAAGGATGCCAACTTTTTCGGGTACCTGGTACATCTCATTGTTGGATTATCGCTGATTTCTCTAGACGCATCAATCTAAGGATGCCAACTTTTTCGGGTACCTGGTACATCTCATTGTTGGATTATCGCTGATTTATCTAGACGCATCAATCTAAGGATGCCAACTTTGTCGGGTACCTGGTACATCTTATTGTTGGATTATCGCTGATTTATCTAGACGCATCAATCTAAGGATGCTAACTTTTTCGGGTACCTGGTACATCTCATTTTCGGATTATCGCTGATTTATCTAGACGCATCAATCTAAGGATGCTAACTTTTTCGGGTACCTGGTACATCTCATTTTCGGATTATCGCTGATTTATCTAGACGCATCAATCTAAGGATGCCAACTTTTTCGGGTACCTGGTAAATCTCATTGTTGGATTATCGCTGATTTATCTAGACGCATCAATCTAAGAATGCCAACTTTTTCGGGCACCTGGTACATCTTATTGTTGGATTATCGCTGATTTATCTAGACGCAACAATCTAAGGATGCCAACTTTTTCGGGCACCTGGTACATCTCATTTTTGGATTAGACGCATCAATCTAAGGATGCCAACTTTTTCGGGTACCTGGTACATCTTATTGTTGAATTATCGCTGATTTATCTAGACGCATCAATCTAAGGATGCCAACTTTTTCGGGTACCTGGTACATCTTATTGTTGAATTATCGCTGATTTATCTAGACGCATCAATCTAGGGATGCCAACTTTTTCGGGTACCTGGTACATCTTATTGTTGAATTATCGCTGATTTATCTAGACGTATCAATCTAAGGATGCCAACTTTTTCGGGTACCTGGTACATCTTATTGTTGGATTATCACTGATTTATCTAGACGCATCAATCTAAGGATGCCAACTTTTTCGGGTACCTGGTACATCTCATTGTAGAATTATCGCTGATTTATCTAGATGTCTTCTGCTTCTATAAGATCTGCAATGACTCTGCCAGTCATCCCTCGAAAAAGAGTTGGCTGAGTCACATCTCAGAAATCCTGAGGCAGCAATAGGCATATAAGAGCATGAGTCATTTAATGTGCCGCTAGCTAAATCACAATACCATTTGCACACAGTTAACTGAAGGGCGCTTGGTTCCATCAATTGAAATAAACATTGACAACAATTGTAGACAATATGAAATAACCATCCCCGAAGAAAGTTACTAAATTGTGCGACTATGCAACATGCTTTAAATTCAGTTGGACACCATAGATCACTGTTTCCTGAGCTAGCGCTTCACTGCACCGACTGGTTGATGTGGTGCTGCATGACATTATATTGTCGATTTGCGAGAACGATTTTCACCCTTCAGGAGAGGCAATCACAGTCACTGTTGGAAATGATTTGTTTGGAGGACAAGTACAAGGGAACCTCTTCAGAATATTCATGTACAAATAAATGCACTTTCAAAAGCACCCAGGCGCCAGTCCTCCCCTTTATCAAACAGTCATAATGTAGAAACCAATACGGTTTGTCGTATACATCAAACTGATATAAGGGCAAAAAGACCAGGAAACATTTCTTCCAGAGAGGAAAAGTCGGAACAACATTATAACCAACGCAAAGGCTGTATACGTTGTCACTCATGGCATCAAGATTCACAACAATGCCCAGCTGGCGGCAAAGGAAATGATGATGCTAATGAGTGTCTCTCACACGGTGTGAAGAAACAAAATGGTGACCCGGTGCGATGTTTCTTTTGTTCCGGTCGACACCTGATTCGATACTGTCCCAAAAGAATGCGTTACAAGTAACGTTTTTTTCTGCAGCAAGAGAGTGACACCCCTTCCTATTCATGCCTCGTCTCGTCGAAAGACCTCTTCTGTGTTGCAGGGGTGTCAGGTGTTCCTCAGTGTCAACGATATAACCGTTTTCTCTTTTCCCCGCCGCCTCCCCCCCCCCCCCCCCCCCCGGTTTCCGTTTCAGTGCCTTGTCTCCGAGGGAAGCTACCGCCAATGAATAGAGAATTACAAAAACATCAGTTTCGGTACTCACAAATCGTCGTGCCTGCGGCGCTTCCATCTGCAGACTTCTAACTTGTACAAAGAGATCTGGGGCGCCTCATAGAGACTCAGGACAACACAAACTCTCCCAATTGGAAGAAAAGTCACTCTCTTTCTTTTGCGAAAAACGTTACTTGAACCCAAATGCCATCAGAGGACAATCCAAAATCCACTGTTTAGGGTAAATAAGACCTAATTGATATGAGTGAAGAAGTAAGCCTGCACGCCTACTCGTTACAGCTTATCAAGATAATGGGTGATGATCTCGACACGTACACTGTGAGCTGAGAATTTCATTTGGAATGTTTTTCAACTGTGACCAACGTGGTGTTGTAAATTGTAGATTTAGAAAATGGCGCGATGCCTGTTGTCGTCATTTTGGTGGTACCATTATGTGATTCAAAGTAAGTGTGTGAAACTGCTAATCTGTTGGTGACTTCTGCTAACATTCATGTTGAACTGCATTTCTAATGTCAGACTGTTTGTGTTAGCACTTCAGATGGCTGAAGTATGGGAATAAACTCACAGGGAGCAAGTATAGCAGGGATCTACCAGTCGTCAATAGAAATTATCCGCGTCAACGAGCGTTTCGGCCCACGATTCCTAGACGCTTTCATGAAGCTCAGGGCTGGTTCCCTGCTGCATGAAATTACCGGATGGTGTTTTTCTTTCGGATAGAGACAAGACGACTTGGTTGTTTGCAGAAGGTACTGTGAGATAAGAAGTCGTCGCGGCAGCCTAATTAGAACAGTCAGCGTGCCTGGACGATCGAGCGACAGGCTTACGATTGGTTTACTGGACACATGTTGGACTTTTTTAGCAGGTGGCAGAGGATCACTGGCAGACAATTCGGACACGATGAACTTTCAAAGGGTGAGAAACCCTTTTCCACTAGAGACTTGGACCCTACGTTGTTGCGTTGCGTCCAAAGCCAGCTCGAGGCCCTTTCGGCTGCCTCGCCCAGTTTTTTAAGTGTTCGTTTCCGTTCATTACCACGCAATCCTAGTTCTTTAACCACATTGTAGAGCGAAGTGGAAACGAGGCCTCTCGCTCCCACTTCGACGGCAAAGACCCGTACTGTGTACGCCTCGTTTCTCCTCAGACCAGCTGCTGAATCACTGTATTTCTCGAGCTTATACATGTGATTCTCTTCCATACGCGACTCAAACGGGACGGTCAACTCAATCAGGATGAGCTGCCGTTTTTCCGCAGAGTGGAGAACTATGTCAGGTCGCAGGCCGGTCTTCCGGATCAACTCGGATTACCTTTCATGGCCCGGCAGATCAACCGCCAGTAACCAGTCCCTCGCAGAGTCTAGCACAGATGGAGCGAATGCGTTTTAGTTGACCTTCCCTTTTGGAACCTGCCCAGCCTTGAGGAAACGAATGGGGACAATGATAGAACTGGCTCTGGCGTTAGCTCTCATTCTAGCCTGGTCGACAACGGCTGCTAACTCTTTTAGCACCTTGTTGTGTCGCCAGGTATATCGGCCTTGACCTAGGGCTTTCCTGCACGCAGACAGGACGTGTTCTAGAGTCTGCTTCGCTTTACACAACGGGCAAGTCGGATCGTTAGTCGCAGACCATTTAACCATGTTAACACCGGACGGTAATACATCGTACGCCGAACGAACGATAAAGCTCAGTCGCAACGGGGTCATCCGCCAGATCTCACCCCACGTGAGTATTCTTGGCAATGCGCTCTCCAGGCTGACCCAATGGCCCTGCTGCGACTGTTGGGCTGCTTTCTGGACCCGAACCTCGTTTTCGTTGTCCCTCACCGTTTGTATTACCATGTCTCTGCGCTCTTTGGCTGAGGCCTTTGACCACCAATTGACCTTCCCGTGCCCTAGGCCTCGACGGTCGGTTTGAGTGTATCCCATTATCTCCTTCAATTTTAGTGCATTCTGGGCAGATTCTATCACATCGAGGACTCTCCACTTCTGGTCAGTCTTTAGAGCGGGCTGGACAGCGATGACATTTGGGTCTGAAGACTCGCGCAAGAGCATGGCGAGTCTTACCTTGCCGACTTTAAACTCTTCGGTTATCGATTTGAACGGAAGTACCAGCTTAGCCTGCTTGCAATACAGAGCCACGTCGGTCAGACAAGGCGGTGCAACAATCAACTTTCTCAAGGCTGTGTTGATTTTCCTCTCCATGGTTTCCACTGCAGTCATCGTCACCTCGTAGACTAACAGTGGCCATAGGAGCTTCGGAATCAACATGAATTGGAGACACCATACCTTGAATTTCCCGACCAGCCTGCATCGCTCGATCGCGAGCAGGCCTGTAGCCAGTGACTCGTGTATTCGCCAGACTTCCGCTCTATCAGATAACTTCGAATCGTAAACGCGACCGAGGCTCTTCACCGGTTCCTCCAGAACCGTGGGGATCATGTTCCTTGCCACCGTAAAATTGGCTGCCGACACCTTTCCCTTATGGATTGACAGACTCCTCGACTTCTGCGGTTTGAACTGCATTCCGCTCCATTGGACCACCGCGTCCAATCTTTCCAGGATCGTGCGGGCATACTCCTCGCTGCCCGTTATAATAGTCGTGTCATCCATAAATGCGCGTAGTGGTCTGCATTGCCATGACAAACAGTATGGGTGAGATCGTACAGCCCATAGCTATCCCAATCTGCAACTCAGTCCACCTCGTGGTAAACGTCGAGGTAGAGAAGCGCAAAGCGAACTTAGAGAAATATTGCTCGATCATTTGATTGATCTGTGCCGGTACGTGAAACATGCAAAGGGCTCGCCATAGTAGCCTATGGGGGACTGCCCCGTAGGCGTTGGCTAAGTCCAACCATATAACGTGCAATTCGGTTCTCTCATGCTTGGCTCTCTGGATAGCCTCCCAAATCATTGTCGCGTGTTCAAGGCACCCAGGAACGCCTGGAATACCACCCTTCTAAACACTCGTATCTATGTACTTGTTAGCCATCAGATACTGTGTGAGCCGGCGAGCCATGACCGAGAAGAATATCTTACCCTCGACATTCAACAGCGAGATGGGCCTGAATTGGGAAAGACTCTTCGAGTCCTGCTCTTTGGGAATGTAGACCCCATTTGCCTTTTGCCACTCTGGACATATGTGATTGCGGATCCACGCATGTCTCAACAAGAAGTGAAGCAATTTTAGGATTTTCGGGCAAAAACGTACGGGACACCGTTCGGACTTGGGGCAGACTTGCCGCTGGCCTTTTTCACAACTTCCTCAACCTCAGACCAAAGGGGAGGTATCATTTTAAATGGTACCTTCGGCACCGAAGGCTGTTTGAGACCGCCAAGGATCTCTGGATTGTCATCGAGAGGCTCTCTTCTCTTTTTGTCAGAGTACATCTTGCGTAGATGTAACTCAAGCTCTTCCTGACTGACAACCAGAGTCCCAGACTTCGGTTGCTCGAATAGACCTCGGGCAAACTGATACGGGTCCCTAAAGAATTTCTCTCGCTCCCTTTTGGTTCTCCGTCTGTTAGCACAGAAACGCTCGGCGCGACAGAGGGCACTGTGTCTGTTCTTTAAATGCAACCAGACTTCATACAGCCCCTCCCGTTCGCTGCCTGTAGCGGCTTTGAACCGTTTTCTGAGGGCATTCTTGTCTGCCCGACACTTCAGAATGTCCCTCTGTCTCCTGCTAGTATTCTGCTTGGCACCTGGCTGTGCCTTCTGCACTGTCCCGAACTCGCGGGAGCAGTGTTCATATATAACATCACCAAATTTTGTAAGCTTTTCGCTTAACGAATTCTTGTTTAGATCTTGCTTAAGTACCTCACATAATGTAGCCTCCAACTTACACCACACCACCTTATCGCTCGCAGGTGGAAACCTGATCTTGGAACGCACTTCCTCAGAAATCATCAAATGTGCTCCTCCGCAGTCGACGTCATGGGCCTCTCCGGGCGAGTGGGGTTCACCCTGCCCGCCGTTCTCTGACGACTCAGAAACTACCACAGGAGTAGTAGTTTTGCGACGGCGTTTACTGCGTGGAGCACCCTCGCATTTCATTCTTCCGGCATGCGTTCTCAGACCATGCAACCCCGTGAAGCTCTTTCCACATGTACAGAGCCAGCCCGGACGTTGGGCGAGTATCTGAGTCCGGAGGTTAGATAGTCGTCACCGAGAGTATCAATTTGATTGGGCCCTTCATTCCCCCCCCCCCATCCTTTTTCGGAGGGCCCTGGGGGCATATTTTTATGTGGTTGTACGAAATCGTAGGTATTATACTGTGTTAGGGGTGATCAACCCGGTCCACAGTCGACATCTGTCTCCAGATGTCAGTTTATTCCCCCGGCGATACCGGGAAGCTAGTCTTTCCATAGGTGTCACAAGGTCTTTCCCGAGAGTCACCAGTCTTTCCTGGTAGTCTTGTGGGCTAGCCACGTACAATAGGAATAAACTCACAGGGAGCAAGTACAGCAGGGATCTACCGGTCGTCAGTAGAAATTATCCTCGTCAAAGAGCGTTTCGGCCCACGATTCCTAGACGCTTTCGGAGGTGGGCCCACCTGAGTTCATGAAGCTCAGGGCTGGTTCCCTGCTGCATGAAATTACCGGATGGTGTTTTTCTTTCGGATAGAGACAAGACGACTTGGTGAAGGTACTGTGAGATAAGAAGTCGTCGCGGCAGCCTAATTAGAACAGTCAGCGTGCCTGGACGACCGAGCGACAAGCTTACGATTGGTTTACCGGACACATGTTGGACTTTATTAGCAGGTGGCAGACAATTCGGACACGATGGACTTTCAAAGGGTGAGAAACCCTTTTGCACTAGAGACCCGGACCCACTCACCGAGGCCCGTCCCCTACGTTGTTGCGTTGCGTCCAAAGCTAGCTCGAGGCCCTTTCGGCTGCCTCACCCAGTTTTTTAAGTGTTCGTTTCCGTTCATTACCGAGCAATCCTATTTCTTTAACCACATTGTAGAGCGAAGTGGAAACGAGGCCTCTCGCTCCCACTTCGACGGCAAAGACCCGTACTGTGTACGCCTCGTTTCTCCTCATGCTTTTAATGCGCATGTATGCTAGTGCATAAGCTGAGACAGCAGTCTGTCAATCTTTCCACTAGGGACTGTGATAAACATTCTGTGTGTTTTTTGTTGGCACATGAGTGGAGCAACTATGGAGTTACCCGTTTGCTATGAAGCTAAAGCTTAGATTACCATATTACCAGATTTTGCTAATGAAATCTTAGAAATAAATTGTTTTCTTGCTGCACACTTCTTTTATACGTTTTTGTAAAAATAATTAAAGTTTTCAGTCTGTGTAACTTCTCCTCAGAGTTCAAACCTCTTTACCCCATTATCACATAGAGATATCGTCATTAACGAAGACATGGAGGTCAGCAAAGATAGTCTGGTCAGAGCAATGCGAGCTTGCCTTGCATTATTTTGAAATCTTTGTTTAAGCCCACTACTTTGTTGCGACTTCGAGAGTTGCTGTTTTCTTTTTGTGTATCCTCATATTCGTCTGATATCGCATTGGTAGACGACAGTTTTCAGCAGCAGCGAAGAGTTCCGATTCTGATAGTACCAGTAACAGTCTGAACGTATATCTGCCTCATCCTTTTCCTGAGTGTTGAGCGTCGGCCAGATTCCCTGAAAGCTCCTGGCAGCGCCCCTCTCCTTAGACCATAATGGCCGGTCTGCACCTCCGCACTGTTCACTCACTCCCAAAAGGCCCTTACAATATCTGACTTGTCTTACATCAAGTCACCACAAGTGATGCCAGGCTAGCCAGTCTATCTGCCTGCTTATTTCCCAACACACCGGCATCTAAGGGATGCTAACTACCCAGGACCTCTAAAGTAATGCTTGCCACTCTACACAAACCATGCTTGTTTCCCCCTTTCTTAAAATGCTCTGTGAGCCAGTTACAATCACGGAATGTGTGTCAGCTGATTCTCAAACCATCAGAAGGCAGCAGAGACTGCCTCCACCTCCATTCTCAAAATAGACGTTGCTTTCATATGCGAAGCTTTCCTGCATTAGGCGATGTCAAATCGCATTCACTATGAAACCTCATGCACTTCGCCTGCCCCTTAATACAGAGCCATCTGTATGGATAGTCAGAAATAAACTGTTCTAAGTTGAAGGCACCAATAAAAACCGTTATTTAACAGGTTAGATAGACGCATGTGTGACTATATGTGACTATGTGTGACTATATGTGACTATATGTGACTATGTGTGACTATATGTGACTATATGTTACTATGTGTGACTGTGTGTGACTATATGTGACTATATGTTACTATATATGACTATGTGTGACTATATGTGACTATATGTGACTATGTGTGACTATATGTGACTATATGTTACTATGTGTGACTGTGTGTGACTATATGTGACTATATGTTACTATATGTTACTATGTGTGACTATGTGTGACTATATGTGACTATATGTTACTATGTGTGACTATATGTGACTATATGTGACTATATGTTACTATATGTGACTATGTGTGATGCATGCTAGAAACTGTTGTTGTGAGATGAAGATTGTTAAAATAGTTAGAAACAAGCATTTAGCAAGTGAGGACGCTAACACCCCAATGTCAGGAGAGGCTGCTTCCGGTGACCCTTGGTGTTAAACCTTCTGCCTTGGGCGTGGACGCTTGTCTCCGCACCTCTTGATGAAGGTCTCATTATTATACTCAATATTTTATAAGGAGACTGCGTGGTATCGAGGCATGGTGTCCACCTCGAGTGCTAGAGGTTCCGGGTTCAATTCCCGGTAAGGGCTGGGATTTTCTCTAGTGATCTTGGACTTCTAGGAATCCCTCTGGTTCTGGGTAATTAGATCAGATGCCCGTGTGCATTGTTGCGCCCGTAAAAAAATGTCCATTGGCAGTTGGAAATCGAAAAAAAAATAGCCTAACGGCGCTGCAGGGGCAAAGTTTGGAGTTAAGAACGAAGCACTTACTACCCGTGTGCCATGATGTTGATCCGTTGTGCAAAAATCTCAAAACCTCAAATCTCAATATCTTATGTTGTCTGCTTGATGCAGTGTACCGCGTTTTAGTACGAAAATTGTGAGGCTGACAGCCTATTCCAACGGTCACGACGATTTAACATTATATTAAGCAAACGTATCTAGAAAATCCACGTAAAAGGGTGGTAACTCATGGTGTGAATTCATGACGGTACCGAATTTGTTGTTTAAAATGACTTTAGCTCCCAGATCCTGGGAAGTAAATGTCGCCGGCGTGATACTGACCACATCACCCATCTAGTACCAGTTAGTCAAGGTCTCTATGCCCAATACCCCTAAATGTGTAGAAATTGGGTCCTTTCTGTGGTGGATTTTGTTTTACAAGTTAATAGTCGCCACCTGAATGTATATGTATAGTAAAAGTAAAAGTCCCTTTTCCATATCTTGAGGCGTATTGAGAATATAGGGCTAGAACTATATTTTTATAGACCAATCGGCTCTTGGTTAATGATGTGGTCAGTATCACACCGGCAGCCTTTACTTCGTAGGACTGCAGCTGGTACCCACTCAAGGCTGGGTCTACCTGGGAGTCAAGGTCAGTTTTGTAAAAACTCCCGCTCCGTCAGGACGCGAACCCACGACCCTCCGATCCGCAGTTGGGCGTCTAGCCACCAACACCACGGCGACCTCACAATAGCTCCATAGCTTTGGTTATATTATAGCCAACTTCCATTGTGGAGACGGTACATTAAAAAGAAGAATCTGTCCCTATAGCATAAATAATATCTTTCTTTGTTTTCTCAACTCTTGTTTTGATGCCTTCACAAATCTAGCCGATTGATAACACTCCTGCATTGTCTAATCTAGCATTTCCCCCTTTTTTAAGTAACAGAATGTCATCTATGTAAAGGTAAAGTAAAGGTGAAGTCAGAAGATGTGAACCAGCGTCACTGCACACGGTTATAAAACATAAGTGCTCTGCCACCAATACGGACAGCTGATAAGAACTGTCCGCCTGTGTCGCCGTTCGCACCTAACTCTGTAGCTACAGCGACGGTCCTCCATTTACCCCAGAGTGCCAACTCTGGTACCCATTACCTAGAGGCTGGGTGAACCCCAGGAGCCGCCTGGTTTCGAACACCGACCGTGGGCTGCAGCGAGTCGCAGCTGGATTTGAAAGCGAGCTTTTATCGACGTCGCTGTCATCTATGTACCACATGGAAGAGATTAGTTAGCTAAACCATCAGTGCAACGTGCTGTTCTTTAGTCATTCTTTTTAGCGTCTGCGTGTATACGGTTCTCCTGTTAATGTTGTCCTAAGTTTGAACTATCTGAAAGTATTAAATGCGTTTCAGTTTCGTTCAGCTAAGAAACACAATGATACATTCGAATTTATGATTTCTCAAACAGTAATTTCAAAACATACTATCAGAAAACAACAAGATAATCTGTGTCAAATGTATATAATTTATTGAAAGCTATATATGAATGTTACGAGTGGATGGTCCAAAAACATCATTAGACATTATAATGTCATTAGATGTTATCATATCACCTACGTAGTTTATTCTTATTTGTTTTGTTTTTTAAAGTACAATTTTGACTGATGTGAATTAACATTAAACAATACAAACGGTCTTGGATGTTCGATACTTAAGTTTATTGGCTTTTTATGACGACAACTGTAATCAAAATATGAATGTAGCAAGGCATATTTTCAGTTGTCCTTGTTTCACAATTTTAAGCTTCTTGTCATTTGGACGGTGCAGTAACTTTAACTATTGTGACTGAGGTAGACATCCAAACATGTAAGCAAACTCCTGTCTATACTTGGCATTTAGAGTCAGATACACAACGAAGCTGACGCTACACCCCAAAGACCCAAACATGATCGCCACGGTCCACAGAACAGTGCTGAGATTTTCCTCCTTGCCGCTGTTTGCGTCAGGGAATGTGTAGAATATGACTGTAGTTATCAGTTTTGGAACGTTGCAGGACGTCGTTGTCAACGCCAAGAAGAGAACAACTTTTACCATTCGTCTCTCACGACTAGATAATGTGGATTTATGTTGGGAAGAAACAGTAGTTTTTGTGGCAATCTGTTGATCATACGTGGTATGGCGTCTAACTGTAGAAGACATCTTAAGCGAATAAATCATCCATACAGTACAAGCAATAATTACAGCCTGGGAGATTAGCCAGACGACAACCCCAGCACTTAAATCGAGAATGAATTCCAACATCTGTACAGTCTGGTTTATGATCATCGTAAACATAATTTCTGATGACGTATTCGTAATGTTGTTTTCCGATAATATGATGACTTCAGACAATTCCATTCTTTCGTGTAAGTAAATAGGAGAATGGAGGCCGACATATATTAAGTAAACTGTCACAGTGACGACAATGCAACGAAATCTCGTAAAGACTTGTCTGACTCTGAACGGAGAAACCACACAGTAACATCTCTCGACAGAGACCATGGCAGTGATCCAACAGGAGATGTCGTACAGAGCTGTGATAGCCCATCCGAGAGTGTAGTAACCCACAAACCTAACGTCGGTGCCAGTATTTGATGAAAGTATTTCAATTATAAAACAACCACAACTTACAAGTTGAACACTCGTCACTAGAAAGTCGGTCAACGAGAGAAAAAACAGACCAACACTCATGCTGTCTTTGAGGCCCAGTTTTGAGAAGATGACCATGTTGATAAAGTTGGTGGCAACACCAACAATGGAAATAATGGTTCGAGCGATGATGTTGAGAGAGATGTGAAGATATATCATAACATCATCGCTAATTACTTGAGACATGTCCGTGATATATCCACTCTCTTCAAGTTACTGTTCCATGGAACGCTGATAATTTTGCCCCTATTGGCATGAAAACTATCAGATCTGAAAGAAGATATAATAGGTTGGATTATGCATCAAAATGGCTAACTCAAAAGAGAATGGAAGCGCAAGACTAATACAGAAAACGATGCTACTATGATACAAATGGGTAACAGCAACAAAATGTTTACTTGTATTTGTAGCAGTCCGTTGTTATTTTCTTTCAGCTTCTTCTTTTTCTGCCTTTCTATCCTCCGATGGAGCATAGGCCCTCAACCAACTCACGCCAAGTCGTTCTATCCTTCGCCATTGCATGGAGCTCTCCCCATGTCCTCCCAATCTTTCTAACCTCGTTCTCCAGCTTTCTTCTCCATGTGTTTTTTGGCCTTCCTTTATTCCTATGCCCCTGTGGGTTCCAATGCAAAGACATTCTAGTAATGCTTTTCTCCTGTTTTCTCATTGTGTGCCCTATCCAACGCCAGCGTCTTTTCCTAACTTCCTGATCCACTGGAGCCTTAGTTCTCTCCCAAAGTTCTACATTAGTTATTCTATCATACCATTTTATTCCCTCTATT
>CAJHNH020000478.1:32500-50000 GCA_905116865.2 Candidula unifasciata
ACGGTCTGAATTGAGGATTTGAGACTGGGACTTGTAGTGATTTCGTAGTTATTGTAATAGTCTTGAGGTTGTCATTATCACAATTCCTTAAAATTGCATACTGTATGACAGAAGGTACACTCAGCCAATAGTCAAATAGTCGGCAAAAGCTCAGCCATTGTGGAATTAGTAGCGATATACAAACACCAGTTTGCTTCACTTGCATAACATGGAGTCATAAAATGGATAGAAAACGCACAGTGCTATAACTGAACCGACAGTCCAATATTTGGTTAATGCTCAGCGAAAACGAAATTGTTTGGAAAATAAGTGAATGAGTTTGCTTCATTTACTAAATGTCGACCATCACTATACAAGAGCTATACGGGCTATATAAATGAATTTGCTTCAATTACTTTACTGTTTCTCGCTATCACAGTATGGGAATTCTATGCAAGATAGAGGAAGGTGTTCTAAATCGATATTTTCTCATTTGGCCAATGTTCAGCCGTTGTAAACTCACATGTGAAAGTGAGTCAATATATTTGTTATCACTTATTTATATCACTTTTTCGAAATGCTTACTATTCAAAGACAATGCGTCATTTTGTGCACATGGTATTAAAAGGTCAAAGAAGAAAGATTTTTTTTTCTCCCACATGAGAGACTCATCAGCATCATCAAGTGCTTTTCTGATTGGGTCATCGAGCCTCTCCATGTTGTTAGGCCTCCAAGAAAACATACCAGTTCATGCGTTGTCACCCTCCTGATCTACGATAAAAGGCTGTGATGAATAAATAAAGTCAGGTAGTTGTCAACAGAATACAACAAACGATTACCGTGGCTTGTGTATTTTGGGAAGATAATGGCTATAAATCATCTCTTTTTGACGTAAGCGACTTACTGGAGCAGATGAATTCAGATCTGCAATTGCTGATAAGTAAAATGAAGCTGAACCTCGAGAAACACGTGATGTCTGATTAATGTCGAAATCAGTGCAGTAAAGAGTATCATAGAAATCCGTACATAAAGGTCATTCGGTAACAACAGGTTCAAATCGCAGTTAGATTGTGGAGTTTAATACTTTCTTGGACAAAATTACAATTCTAATGTGCACTCTTCCTGGTGACTACACTACCCAAGTGATGCTATATCTCGAATCTCAAGACAGCCATGTCCTAAACTGCCCTAGAAACGGGTTAAAAAATAAGAACAATGAATGATCACAATTTATAGAAGGTACCAGGTCTTGCACCAGATAGTGACCTAGATAAATATTGAAGACACCTGCATCAGTGCATCCAAGTAAACCTCTGTAAGCTAACTATGTACACATTTACATCTGCAAAAAGCTATACAAATGCACAGATACCACGCTTTGACATTTAAACGGATGTGAATCGCTATCCGAAAGAGTCTCTACTAGGCATTGCCAACAATTGCGATACTTATTAAAGAACAACGAATAATACTTTAATTAAGCATTCGTCTGCATAACTGTAAAATACTTGTACTTGTGGAGCTCAGAGTCGGCTTTTTTTCCCGAGGAGAACCACCACGTCCTACACAAGAGAACAGAGGAACAACGTATTTCCTTTAGCAGTCCGCAAGGAAGAAGGGAGAAGACAGAAGGAAGCCTACAGTCAAGAAAGACACATCATAAATGATTCACGACACTTCACGCTCAGGTGATCTGATTATCTATACTAGGGCTGTACCGAATAGTGATTTTAACTATTCAGCCGAATACGAATAGCGGGACTAACTATTCTCCCGAATACGAATGCGAATACGAATAGTGAATCATCATCATCGGGTGCCTTGTCGACTGGCAGGGGCGATTATGCCTCGCTACAATCTGTGATCTCCTGCAGCATGTATTAGTTAGTGTGCTGAAACACTCCCATGCCATTCAACAAGACTGTCAAGAATCTTCTTTCGTTGTCTTCCTATCTCCTTCCACAGATCTTTCCAGTGGTCACCATATGTTCCATTTTCCCTCTTCTCATAACATGGCCGAAAAATGATGACTGTCTCCTTCTGATGTCTGTGATTAGTTGTCTTCGGGCTCCCGTTTCTTTCAAAACCTCTTGGTTGCTTTGTTTGGCAGTCCACCAAGGTATTTTAAACATTGTTCTGTAAAACCACATTTCTGAGGCCTCAAGAAAAAATTATCCGCGACTCACAACACATTGCCTTATCCGCTGCACCTTCACGGATACAGATGGAGGATCGGTCGCACCTCAAGATAAATACGAAGACAATTTTTAGCACGCTGCAGTTTTCATTTTATGCAGTATGATACACTTTGAGCGTGAAACAAGGGGGGAAATAAACTTTTTCGACAGTGGCGAGGAAATACAATTTAAATCTTAACTTTTAAGTATCTTCTTGCCTTCTTTAATAATGTCACAATTTGTAGCCGACTTTTCTTGATTTTCCCCGCAGCAGCCCTGGAATACGCACCCAGTTTGAGAACCTCTGCTGTAATGCCTCGGTCGAGTCAGCAGGCAAAGACCTTGCCAGCTGCTGTACCACCCAACCGACTCGCAGTTTTCCCCGCTACGATAGACGTGGGCAACAGCAACTATTGTGTTAATGAGAGAGTTATTTGAGTCCATCTCAGTGTATGCAGAAACGGGTGTAAGATAGCCACTATTCGTGTTCGGCCCGACCGCAGGTATTCGGCCGAATACCGAATAGTTATTAGCTCCACTATTCGGCCGCGAAGCGAATAAGAAGCAAATATTCGGTATAGCCCTAATCTATACAGATGGTTCAGTGGTGAGAGGAAAGAGAAGTGTCTGGGGGTTTGTAGCGAAAGCCAATAGAAAAACTTTAGTGCAAATCAGCCTAGCATGCGACATTACTTCTAGCATGAGAATGGAGGTTGAGGCGGTAACTGCAGCTCTCTGTTGGCTAGAGAACAATATGCAATCTTCATGACTTAGCCAATCTTTGACCCGTTTGCTCGAAAGTTTCGTGTGACGTTTTAAAGCTATAGCCCCACTATACGCCCCCGGTTGTCTTGGGTCATAGTAAAGTTTTCTCAGTCGCGCGACCATTGCTCCCACTTTGGTATGGGTATTTTAGACTTTTTGTTTCTTTGTCTCAGTTTATGCGAGTCTGCCGGAGGTATCTTTCTATCAGCTGTCTTTTTTATAGTTTCACCCGGCAGCGGTGAATGAGTCACTGTATCTGTGTCTTCTGTTTTAAGTGTTGTCGGTATTGCTGGTGGTGGTGTTTCTGTGGGAGTCTTAATAACCACTACGCCCAATGACTTGTGGCGGTACTGATCGAGATGAGTTAAGTAACGCTGCAAAAGTCTGTTGATATAGTCGGGCTTTGTCACGCGGTGACAGCTCTTCATTTTCCAGGATATGTTGCACGTAGGTAATCACGTAGGTTACCGTTGACTGTGTCGAGTGGTACATATTGTTTTTGAAACACAGATTCCATCAATATCATTTTCCTGCCCATGGTTAAAACTCAAGACGCCTTTCACAACACTTAGCATTGAAGCAAATAAAGCCCCGAGAAACCCGCCGAGCTGTAAAGTTTTGTTTTCCATTTTGTGATTGAAAGTTTCTTTTAGGCGAGCGCTCTGATGTTTTTGTAACGTCTCTTCTGATCGGGTGTCAGGACGATATTACATTTTATTACATTGTGACAAAATTCACAAAGTGCCTGTACGAGGTCCAGTGAGCCGGTTTTAGATGTGTGGGCTTTCGCATCTCACAAACAACGCAGCATCTCGCAGTGTCGTTTTAGCTTGTCAGACATTATTTAGGCACGTACACTTCTCGTTTCTCGTCGGGGAATATTTCGCTGCGTAGTCTGAGCTGGTCTGGTTTGTCATGTCAGAGGTCGAACAGCAAATAACCGTGGGAGTTAGCCGTCGCGTTATTTAAGCTTTCTTGGACGTAGTAAACGCGGCCGGGATAAATCTGTTTGGCAAAGTTGGTGATCTGTGAACCGTCACGAGAGTTTTTTGAAAACTATCAGGTAATGAGCGTTCAAACTGATGGTTCTTTATTCTTTATTATTGCTAAAAAAGATTTTTCACAATATTATTCACTCTGATTTTGGTGACTGCCTTTAGTAAACAGTTCAGGGACTCTGTCGTCCGTCTCGGACATTTAATCATCTATGACAAGTAGACGTCGCCTATCCCCCTGCCATTGTTCCAAATCCGCAAGACCTTCGTTAAAGATGACACCCACCATATTGTAATACAGAAATTGCCATTCTCCGTAGCATCAAATAATCTCCTCCGGCACCGGATCGACCGTGGTGCCCAAATGTTTTTTTAAAAGTTCACTCAAATACAGTTTTACCGTTACCGGTAGGTCCGGCTATCAGAGATGCAAAAGGATGTCTCCACCGCGGGTCCATACCTAATAATGAAATTGTATATTTCTTAACAGCTAGTTTTATTGTGTTAAAGGGACATGACGCTATTCTAAAACTGTTTAAGGTTACCTAATAACTAAGAAAACGACACCATATATATTAGAGGACGCGGATGATGATGGAGCCCGAGCCACACTTTCTCATATATCTCCTGCTATCAAGCCACCCTCCTAGGTTTCTTTATCTAAACCCAACCCCCCCCCCCCCCCACCGCCGCCTGTCACTACCGCCTCTGATATAAAAGTATAGTTTTTAAATCGCCTAAATTGTATCGTTATATAAAATATATATATATATATATATATATATATATATATATATATATATATATATATATATATATATATATATATATATTTATACCCCACTAACAAACCGACCATAATATTTTTTATTATTAAACCCCTAAACCAGCACCAATTCTATTAGCCGCCAGGTCGCCTCGGAGCCCCTGCTACGCCCACCCCACCGCTCACCGAGATATCGCTCGTGACGACACCAACCGCCCTATAAGACCCCTTTTGGACTTCGTTTTTTTTTTAGGGTTACAAAGACACCAAACATAAGGGACCGTCGCCCTCTGCCTTATACAGGCAGATGAGTCACCCGCCCTACTGCCCAATCAGAAATTAATATATTAATGAGCCCTGCTGACCAATCAGAAAATAACCCATAAGAACCGTCGAATGCCTAAATTTTATTTCCCGATATAAAGTCAGATAGGCTGCCTGGGTGCTCTATAAGCCCCTTCTCTTTGGCCCTATATACACATACATATAAGGGATCCCTACCCTCTGGCCCATGGACTTTAAACTATTTCCCTTAATTTGTATGGAAATGGATGTAACTTAATATTTATTATTTTTAAATTATTGCCTCTAATTTTTATGAAAACGATCGTAACCTAATATGTATTATCTTTAAATTATTTTAATTAATTTAATGACTCGTAAAAACAACATCTTCTTAAATTTTGTTAAACGGACTTTAAACACCAGGCGTCTGAGTGGGGCATCAATACCATTAGTACGGCAATCTTATAACCTGCAGACCCTGTATGGGACGCATTTTTGTGTGTGTCCTGGAAATCAATGTTACGAGTGTGTGTCTCAGCGTGGGTATCACTGGATCGTTCCCGGCACCACTAAGACACACAATTGTCTATGCATTACACCCCTATTAAATATCGCAGCCTAGCTGTGAACACCGCTTCGACCACCCTCCCTCCGAGAAGGTAGGGAGGATGTTTTTTCCTTTATTTCCTCGCCCTCTAGAGGGAGGGTTGAGAGCTGTTTCCTATATTTTCAATGCTGAGGGTTATTAGTATAGCCTAAAGACCAAAAAAAAAAAAAAAAAAACTTGAAAAAGTTCCTGGATTTCCTCCCTAGTATACTATTCACGTTCCGCTTCGAAAAAGCGTCGAAATTACATATGTGACAATGTCGATTAATATATACGCCATAATTTACGCATAATCTGAAACGTAAATTACTGAGTGTAAACTACGTTTTCTGTGTAAATTCAATAGTTCGCTAGCTCCTACATCAACATCGTAATGTGCTGTGCCAGTAATATTATTAGACATGTTTTACCACCTCTCAAGATCTTTAGAATCACGGTTCAATCTTTTTTATCTCGCTCTATCCATCTGGCCAGGCTTTTATCTCGTTGCCTTCCTCTTGCTCTTTTCCCATCAATATTGCCAGTTGCTGTCAAGTTGTAGAGTCCATTCCTTTTCATAACATGACCTAAACATAGTGACTGTGTAGGTCTAATTGTTCTAATAACTTTACGTCTTTCATCCGTCTCAATTAGTTACTGGTACCATCATAATTTTAACACTTCACTTTCTGCTGAAGATGGGGACGGAGCGCTTAGGGAGGTGTCCCGTGTTCTGTGATGCCGATTGTTAATTCAACGTTCAACATCCGTCTCAGTGAGGACTGCTATGGTTTGTATCTTTCCATTATATTCTGTGCATCCTTTCCAGAACCCACATCGCTGCTCCTAGAAAGCAGGTTGTAAAAGATGACTTCTTCTTTCTTCTCGGAGAGTGCATAGAGCACGCAAGCTATGACTTCTCATTTCGTTGAAACTCTTGTCATGTGCTGCTGGATATCGAAAAAAGATGACCCTCTTCTACGACTTTAAGCGTATTGGGCATATAGGGCTAGACCTATATATTTTTAGAGCAATTTACTCTGAGTGGGTGATGTGGTCGGCATCACGCCGGCCGGCTTTACTTCTTAGGACTCTACCTGGTAATTACTCAAGACCAACTGAGTCAACGCCATTTGAGAAAAATAACCAGCTCTGTCAGGACCCGAATCCACGACCTGCGGATCCGCAGGTAAGCGTTTAGCTACTACACCACGACGGCTCTCACTGCTGGATATCAGATTGCTGTAATGTCTTAAACAGCCCTGGTCAGCGGGTTATACAAAACGTTGGCACAATTTAACTAGCCTTTCTTATTAGATGTATCCATTAGCATTCATCGGTGCTTACTAAAGACATGCAATTGGACTTAGAGACAGAAGATAATGACCAACAAAGAGTTGCTGCAACGCACTGTATTTAAAAAAAAAAAAAATTTGAATTGAAATAATTTCCTAAAAGTCTCCGGCACTTTTTCAAATACCTCTCAATACCTGGATATTTGGGCACTGAGGGGCAGGGGGGAGGAAGGGAGGGGACAAAGTTTTTTTTTTTTTTTCAGCCCGATCTTTGACATTTGATTGTTTAATAGTTGAAATCAGTTTTAGATTTTTTTCTTAGTCCATATCCGGCTATGCGTCATGACCACCAACTCCCAACCCCACCCGGCGCCCAAGTCAATTACAAATGGTATGAAGCCATAAGAAGTTTTCTCTTACACATCCCCTTACATTAAAAAAAAAAATCCTTTTTGATTTGCCATTTTTGTATCTTATTCAGTACAGGTTCTAGGGCGCCTCTTTTCTTACGGCTTGATTCCCGATTTGTATCTCTTCTGGTAACCACTGGAAGCTTCCTCAGCCATCGAATTTTTATGATAACTAATTTTCACCTCTGAATTGTCACATGACCATGTCTGGCTCTTGTAGCATCGGTTGAATATAAACTTGTTACCAAGATTAGAAATAAGAATAAATACACATAAATGACAAGAAAAATTCAAAATACAAGCTAACATAAAGCAGTGGATCTTACTTCATCCAAAGAATCCTTTACTTAATAAAGGTGCTATCTCTGGTCAGTAGTAATACATGGAGAGGAAGCCATAAACCCAATAATGAAATCACGCGAACTGAATGAAACATTGTTTTCTCTTGTTTTTGTTCTGTTTTTGTTTCTTTGTCGTTTCACTATTATTATTTACACTGGCGTGGCATCTTTATAAGCAGTGTATGCACTACTTTTAGACAAAAAATTTATACTCCAGTTTTATGAACACATTTACTTTAAATTTATCTGATGTTGAGTTAACCGACTGATGTAATCGCAAAACTCAGGCCCTGTCACAAAGTAAAAGTCCAAATGAACGAACAACCAGGACTTTCCGCTACAGCTTACAACCAGTGAGCAAAGAAGCAGAAGAAGCTAGCCGATTGGGCACCAGAGAATGATCAACTGTAAGTGACACTGTAAGTGACACTTCTGAAACGCGCACACAATAATATATGTCTGCGCAATGCTTTTCCCAAAGGTTGATCAGATAAAGCATATACACAGGTGCTTTTTGAGCATACTTCTAAATACTTTATCATGACACTGTCATGACCTGTTAGTGTTGCTTTCAGTATTTTGACGAAGCCTTCATTTGCGGAAAGGTCATTATCAAATAGCAATGGTACATGTGTGTGACTGATGATGATGAAATTATTGGTGTTGAAAATAGTGTGTCCTTCCTAAAGAAAACAACATCATATCTTACTCTTATTCTTTGAGCTCACCTACCAAACACTCTAGATCAACGTCCTATTTTTCCTCTACTTCTAGACTGTGGTTTTGTTTCAGGATTCGAGTGCTGCATGCTTATCATTTCACAGGTCTGGCTTGCTGGTTTGCAGACTGTTGCCTCTGGAGCAGAAGCACTCTTACTGTGCAAGAAAGCTCTATTTTATCTACCCTGGCAAGGATCCTGGCTGGCTACCTGTTTATAGGATGATCTAGGGAGGTGTAGATATTTTTTTTAGCCAGTATGAGCCTGAGTCCCGGTGTCACACCGCGTGTTGTTCAGAACCTGTGCCTCCCACTTTATTACAAAATTTATTGGTTGCGTCGGGAGTCGCCGTGGCGTAGCGGCTAGACGTGGATTGGCTTCCTGGCGGAGTCGGACATTTTTAACAAAGTGACCATGGCTCCCAGGTAGACCCAACCTTGTGAGGGCACCAGGTGCAGTCCTGAGAAGTAAAGGCTGCCAGCGTGATGCTGAACACATCATCCACCAAGTAACGATTGGCCTATAATATTATAGGTCTAGCCCTATATGCCTCACAGGCCTAAAGGCGTGGAAACGGGTCCTTTACTTTACTTACCAATGGCTGCGTCAGTTGCAATTGGTGAAAGGGCATCATTTTTAGAGTTTTAGTATGTTTACGTACAGTTTCGGGGGAGTAAAAAGCAGACCACGCCACTGATAAACTAAAACCTTTAGTCATTTCTCATACTGGATGTCTTGTGTAGACAATATATTCATATAAGTGTATTCGCGTTATGTATGAGGACCTTTAGAACATGTTTGAAGTATGAAATATGTCATCGTCAACTCATGCTTTGGGGAAGATTAGAGACTGCTATGCATTCAGGATTTCTAAAACAAACTATCTTTAATTATTAATGTAAACCTGTAATGGCCTAAACTCCAATCAGTTGTCATAATGAAAGATAAAACAATAAATAAATGACTGCAATAACACATGGTGTGCTCCTGTTATCATCAATTTCATCTTCAAGCTTGTTGAGATGTGGATTTTGTAGTCATCTTACCTCTGCTGGTGTTAGAATTGTTCATGCGACATGTAAACATGTAAGCGAACTCCTGTCTATACTTGGCATTTAGAGTCAGGTACACAACGAAGCTGACGCTACACCCCAAAGAGCCAAACATGACGGCCACAGTCCACAAAACAGTGCTGAGATTTTCCTCCTTGCCGCTGTTTGCGTCAGGGAATGTGTAGAATATGACTGTAGTTATCAATTTCGGCACGTTGCATAATGTCATAGTCAACGCCAAAAATAATACAACTTTGACAAGTCTTCTTTCTCGATTAGATAAACGTGATGACGGTTTTAAATAAGCGGCACTTTCACTACATGCGGAATGCGATCTAATTTTTGCAGACACTTTTAACGAATACGCCATCCAAATAGTGCAGACGATAATTACAGCCTGGGAGATTAACCACATGAACACTCCGGCACTTAGGTCAAGAACGAACTCCAATAATTGTACTTTCTGGTTAATCTTCATTGTAAACATTACTTCTGATGTCGCATTGGTAGTGTTGCTTCCTGATAAAGTAACGATTTTTGTCAATTGCATTCTCTCATACATGTAAATAGGTGCATGGATGCCAATGTATATTACATAAGTTGTCAATGTGAAGACAATTCAACGAAATCTTGTGAAGACCTGCTTGACTGTAAACGGTGAAACCACACAGTAACATCTTTCGACAGATACCATAGCAGTGATCCAACAGGATATGTCGTATAGAGCAGTAATAGCCCACCCCAGAGTGTAGTAACCCACAAACCGGGCGTCAAGGCCAGTATTCCATGAAAAACATTCGAGTATGAAACACGCGCAACTGGCAAGCTGAACACCCGTAACTAAAAAGTCGGTCAACGAGAGAGAAAACAGACCGACACTCATGCTGTCTTTGAGGCCCATTTTTGAGAAGATCACCATGTTGATGATGTTTGTGAAAGCGCCAACAA
This sequence comes from Candidula unifasciata, assembly GCA_905116865.2. Taxonomy (NCBI): domain Eukaryota; kingdom Metazoa; phylum Mollusca; class Gastropoda; order Stylommatophora; family Geomitridae; genus Candidula; species Candidula unifasciata. The sequence continues at coordinate 42,818 of CAJHNH020000478.1, forward strand.
CTGAAATGATGGTACGGACGACAATGTTTAGAGACACATGCAGGTATACCATAACATCATCGCTAATTACCTGCGGCATCTCTATGATGACTTTAAGTGACTTCAGAAATAGCGTTCCTTGGCAAGCTAGTTATTGCACAGTGATTCGCACAACAATGAGATCTAATAGAAGCAAAATTAAATGTAATCAGGGATAAGCTCCTACATTTGAAGTTTACACACAAACGCGCATACACACACACACAAACACACACACACCCCACACACATACACACGCAGACACATAAAAAACGCACGTACACACACACCCCACACACATACACATGCACATACATACACACCCCACACACATACACACGCATATATACACCCCTCCCACAGACATATAGACACGCACACACACACAACCCACACACATACACAAACACATACACACACATACACACCCCACACACATACACACGCATATATACACACCTCCCACAGACACATACACACGCACACACAAACACACCCCATACACATCCACAAACACATACACACCACACACATAAAAAACGCACATACACACACCCCACACACATACACATGCACATACATACACACCCCACACACATACACACGCATATATACACACCTCCCACAGACATATACACACGCACACAAACACACCCCATACACATACAGAAACACATACACACCCCACCCACACACGTATACACCACACACACACCCCACACACATTCACTCGAGCGCACACACACATACTCATACACATCCCATACATATACACACATAAACCTACATACCACAATACACATACACTTCTGTGACTGCAGACAGTGTTTACATTGCGTCATTAGTGTGAGTTGTTAGTTTCACACCTTTTACTAATTAATTTTACTTCTGGCCCAGTATGGAGGAGGATAGCCATTGCAGAATGTTTAGCTTAGGGGTTATTTTTGCTCCTGCTAGCACTTTTCTAATGTAGTTTCCATAGCTGGGCAGAAGTCTACAGTTTCACTGCCTAAGTTGCTGAGTTAGGTGCTTGGTGCAGAGCTGTGAGCTGTGTTTGTCATCTGGAATGCCTTTTATGTGGGCAGAGGTTGTATTGTGTTATTCAGCACGGCTTACGTGTGGGAATGGCAAATTACCTTATTTTGACCGACTACTTCATTTAACAACAAATTATATTTCTGATGACGACTGTTGGCTTTGGCGCCTCTAGCAACTGCCTTTATTCATTTATTGCGTCCGCATAATTCTGGATTGTACCGGGACTTACAGTGTATCAAAAGTTGCAAATGTGTCACCTATCTTCGAAAGTGCGCGGGAATAATTGCTGGCGGTAGACCTAAATGGCTTTGAAAGGTCACTAAACAAATTCGTGAGACTAGGCTAAGGCCAGATATGATATTTCACTAGGCGGCAAAGCGCCAGCTCATACTGATAAGAGCTGAGCCTGCCAAATGAGTCCTGTATTGAAGATCAACATGTGCACAGGCTCGAGACGTACAGTGATGTGGTAGCTAGTATGAAGAGTGATGAGGTGTATAGTAAGATTCTTCGCCGACGAGGCGGGCTCCAAAGGTCTAATGGTCGACATCGCTTACAGTGTCCTGAAACAGGCTGGCTTGCGTAGAAACGAGCGTAAACGGACACGGAGGCAACTAACTGGTCAAGCGGCAGAGCATACCGCGAGATCGCTATGAAGTAACCGACACGACGTGGGGTATAGGAATCGGTCCAAATCCCTGGTGGAAAAAGAGAATATTTAGGTCTCTGGAAGCATGTTTGCCTGATTATCTTTTGCCAGTGTAACTACAAACTGCTAAAGTCTGTCCGAAGAACCAACCGTCCATTTGTCATTCTGGCTCTTGTAGGCAGGGGGTTAAAAGGCTACCTAGCACTAGCCATGAACATCGTAACCTCAGCAAATACCGCAAAGACTTGTTTCTTAATCGCAACAGGGGTAGTCCGACGCCTGGTGTCATGACACGGGTCGGCGGAACCTCATAGATTGACTAAGGCCTTATGGACCAAAACGTTTGTCGAATAGTTATCACTACTGAAGACCTGTGTCCCCCTGTGCATGAGTATTTCTTCTTTGCTGTTCACCAATCTTTCAATATGGTCAGTAAGAGACGTTTCATTTGATTTTAGCTGTCACAGAAGCGACTCATGTATGAAGTGACCTCATTACACTGAAACCTTGACTACTTCGACTACTCCTCATCAGTGTTATTATGTTAATGTTATTTTCTTCGGACTCAGATTTTGCCTATCTCAGACTAGAGCTGCTCATAAAAGAAATAACAGGTTAAAGTATTACAGACTGGTGATAAAATAGTTTAACTACTGCAGGGTTTTTATAAATGATGGATCCTTTCATTCATGTAAATTTTATTGAATTTATATTACATATTAATAATAAACATACGGGAAAGGTAGATAGATAGATAGATAGATAGATAGATAGATAGATAGATAGATAGATAGATAGATAGATAGATAGATAGATAGATAGATAGATAGATAGATAGATAGATAGATAGATAGAACAATCTTTATTTTCAAAGGGTCACAAATTTGGCACGCAGGCCCGTCCTACATTCGGAGAGAGAGAGAAAGAGAGAGAGAGAGAGAGAGAGAGAGAGAGAGAGAGAGAGAGAGAGAGAGAGAGAAAGAGAGAGAGAGAGAGAGAGAGAGAGGGGATGTCTAAAGAATCGAATACTACCACTAGTGCGCCGTTGGGTAAGCAACCAGTTGAGTGCACATGGCTCGTGTCCACCAAGGAGCCTTTAGTTCAGCTGCGAGTAAGATGGACACCATGCAGCGCAAGGATTGGTCCACCCAAGAGCCTTTAGTTCAGCTGCGAGTAAGATGGACACCATGCAGCGCAAGGATTTCTGCGTTCATGAGGTTGGTTAAACTGAATCAACAACAGCAGTGCAGCAAGCATTCCGTCCTTGATTGGGCATAGAGCCACCATGTAGATGGAGCATTTACGGTTGTTTTAATGAAAGTGTATCTTTCAGTTTGACTAATCCTCTATAACTGACTCAGCATTGCGGTTATGAGTATGTCCATGGATGTGTGAAGCGATTATCATATACTACAGACGTTTGCCTTGACGTGGGCGGAGATTATCAAAAATTCAGAAAGTTTCTGCGGAAATGAAACAGTTACAAGAACCGACATCCCAGCACTCCGGAAATTCTCATACGTGCTCTGTGCTCATCTCCAACAGGGTAAAGACTTTCAGTTCCGATGGTACAAGAAGAAGTAAGACAAAGAAGATGGCGCTATATTCAACTGGACTGGACTGTATCCCTAATATCGAAGGGATTGAAGAAGATTGAAAGGAATAAGGGAATAGACTAAGAGTGCCAAATGACATATAATGCTACAACAGTGCAGTAAATGAATGAATGATGAAAAGATTTAACATAGAAAACTAAGGAGATTACTAAACACAACAGACTTTCTAGTAGACTAAACAATCGTGTGATGATTGTGCCTTCAAATGATTTATACAAAGAAGGACAAGCGATGGATGCATTCACTGGCTATGACATTTATTTATCACGAACACTAATACAGATGTCTGTAGAATGACATGATCGATTGACAAGCATGCATCAACATAGGGCATACCTAAATAACATTGTTTACTGGTTTACTAAATTATAGCGTAGCATATCTGCCTCTAGAAAGAAAGGGGCAGGTTTGAGTACTGGAATGAAAACAAACACTACAACTATGAGCGGATGCTAGTAACAAATTGTTATTTCATTGTAAAATTAAATGAGTGATAAAATATATCCGGACGAAATATATATTGTTATATGTATATTATTTACGATATGTTATAAACAAATCTGGCATTTGATGATTATTAAATTACTTAGTAAAATAACACACACACACAAAGCTAAGAGATTCGATAGCCTGTAAAAGAAATGCGACGAACTTTCAACGTATAGTTTTAACTACTTAAATTATAATTACATATACTCTACTTGACTGAAGAAGTTCTATTTTACAATGATGGATGCTGCATTGATGATTACAATAAATTACCACTTATTCTTATTTATAACAACACGGATCAAAATGTTAGGGTAATTAGCTGTTTCAAGACATAATCAATACTCAAGAAACTGAAATTATAAAAAGTGTAACATTTCTGATGCGAAAGATTGAAATAATAAGACACTTTCATCGTGTCAGTCGAGTTCACTCAATAAATTAGCATAGCTCAAGGCGTTTGCGTTGTCACGGATCTCCTTCGGGGAAGCTCAAAAACACACACTGTGTTTAATGGACTAAACAATATTCACCTTATCGTATCGCCTGGGCTAATAAGTATCTTTAATGCCAGAGAATTTGTATCAGGGCGATCTGCGCTTGGAAATGATTACATAAATATTCATGTAATAGGCGGTCTGTGCTAGTGTCACCGTTCAAGATAATTACATAGAGGATATCTGTTGGTATACTGAAACGGCAATCCACTATTTAGCCCAGGGTCAAGCTGTATAGGGAGCCGCGCTAACGTAGCGGCTAAAGGGTCATCTTCCGTCTGAACGTGTAGGGTTAAAATCCGTATCAGTGCTGACTTTATTAAAAATTGTCATTGGCTGCCAGGTTGTGTCAGCCTAAAATGGATGACAGGAACTGTCCTGGGACGTACAAGCGGTCGACGTCATGTTGACCACATAACCCATGAAGTGCTGATTGCTCTATGCAAATTTAGGAGGCCATGCACTAAATTCGCATGGCAACAAGGGTGTCAAAACTTTCCTTTACAACTTAGACCCTATATGCATGAATAATCAAAACCTAGTGCAAGTGTAAAAGTGTTTAGGTTGTTTGTCATATGACCCGTCTATCGCATGTGTTTAGAAGAGTTTCACCAAATAATAAAAGACACTCTGACGTGACTTTATGTTAAGATGGTGGCTCATATTGGTCTAGAAGGTATTCCGTAGCTCCGGCGACCATCTAACATCACTCCAGGGGTTAGGCAACTCAAATTCTGATTCACACTGCAATAACGAATATTCATGGGCACAACTTGGCCTGAATTCCTCGCCACTTAAAAGAATCCAGACTAGAAAGCAAATATATCAAAGTAAAAAAAAAAAAAAAACATAGTAATGAGATCTGACCAAAACAACCCCACACTTTCAAACAATCTTACCTAAAAGAACTGGAAAACGATTGGACACAAACAAATCTAAATCCAGAATAATAAAACACGATGTAATGGGTACTACACAGGTTAAGACTCAAAGGAAAATTTATTGAAGACGACAAATCAAATGACACTGCTGAATAAAGAACTGATGTATTTCAGAAAGACTCCTGGTCTGCCTACAACACTTCCCAGCTAATCAAGGCACTGACCCAGCTGTGACGTAGTGGGTAAGAGTGGGCACTAAGTGTCCTGGTTGGCAGCAAATCCAGTTTACACCAGTATACTCATCAGTAATAGATTTGATCCTCTCCACAATTCGTAGGCAGGGCTTGAATAGGAACAGAGCTGGATAAGGAGTTAGATATCAGTTCTTGTGATGAAATGTCATCAGGTACTATGCAACCACAACTAAATGTAGATTTGATTTGATTTTGATTTGATTCAAGAACCGACATCACAGCCCTCAGGGCATTCACATAAGCGCTCCGTTCCCGTCTTCAGCAGCCAGCGAAGAGTTCTGATACTAATGGTGCCAGTAGCATTCTGATTAAAAGTCCGTCTTGTCTTTCCTCTGAGCCTCGAGCATCTACCAGAACCTCTCGTCACCCCCCGCTGCATCAATCTCACCAGACTGTGGTGATCCATCTGCTCCTCCGAACTGTACACGCTCTCCCACAAGGCACTAACCACGTCTGCCTTATCATGTATCAGTATTCCACCAAGTTGTGCAGAGCCAGCCAGTCTGTCCGCCTATTCATTTCCCAAAACACTGGCGTGCCCCGGTGAAAAAATCCAGACAATACTCCTCACTCGTGTCCTACGCAGCGAAGCATGCCACTCTGCACGAAGCATACCTGTTCTGATCTTCCTCAGCATGCTTTCTGAATCAGTTACAATCCGACGTGTGTGTGTTTCGTGTTCTCTAGCCAGCGGAAAGCTGCAGTGACCGCCTCCACCTCCATTCTTAAGCTGGATGTAGAGAAGGCACTTACTGTTTGTGTTTAAAAATAGGGAAAGGTTCCCTTAATATAATGATGTCAAAGATGAACATATCCATTTGCAAAACTCTGGTTGGGTTGGCAGAAGACCAAATCATGGACCTTGAATATCTGCACATGATGATGATTGGCCGATACAAACTGCCATCTGTCAAGTTTTACACCAACCGTCAACTACTTTTGCTTCATCACAGAGACTTATCTCAGGCAATCACAGGTACGGCTGTAGTGTACCGAGGTAGGGGCTGTTGGGTACTGACATTCGATGCAGTTGTAAGACAATGGTAGGACATAACTTGTTGTGGTTCTGATAAAGCCTCCAGAGAAGTCAGCACACATCCTGTGAACAAAAAAAAAAAAAAAAAAAAAAAAAAAAAAGAGTTAGCTAACCATTAAACACTGTTCATTCTCCCTTCTCAATGTAACATCAGTCAAATGCTCAGATGATAGTGTTGGGTTAGTATAAACCCGACAGGCCTGTATACATTTTCCAGGGTTTCTTAGCAGCAAGGATTGATAGTGATCATCAGTGACAAAGTTAGACTGCCTAGCCAAGGGAAAGAATGCTAACAATCAGTCCTTTTTCATTATAAGGTACCTTTACTAGCACAGGTATACCAAGGATATATCAACACATAAGTAGGAAGGGTGTTAAAGCATCAGAAAGAAGACACAAAATTTACTCCAGCTACGACAGCTATATCGTGTTTACATAGTGAACTGGGAAAAAGTGTCTTCATTTTCGGTAACTCTAAATGTCGCTAACGGTGAACCAAACCGATTTCTAGGTCACCCCGGTTTGTAAGTTTCTCCTACATTTAACCGTATACACCTGCATAAAATATGGTCAATTCATAAAGTCCAATATTTCCGGACAATCAAATGAGAGAATATAAGACGATAGCTTCCATCAGCATGTAGGTGAACGCTCTGATTTCGCGCATTCCTACAGTTTAAATTGTCGGACGGCTATGTGCAGTTG